>CAUYRH010083534.1:0-15897 GCA_963574655.1 Perodicticus potto | reverse complement strand
ACAAAGCCATAGTGGTCAAGACAGCATGGTACTGGCACAAAAATAGAAACATAGACATTTGGAATCGAATAGAAAACCTGTAAATGAAACTAATATCTTACAACCACCTAATCTTTGATAAACCAAACGAGAACATACCTTGGAGGATAAACTTCCTATTCAATAAGTGGTGCTGGGAGAACTGGATATCCACATGTAAAAGACTGAAACTGGTGCTTGTGTACATTTATAAAGAAGAATTTAACCTGTCAGTAGAGTACCCTAACAAGTAGTGATACATCAAGCAAAACCATGTAAAAATATTCATAAATCAGGTACATAATCTGTTAAATATCTTTAGAAGTTGAAAGGCCATCCAAATATGGAAGAGTTAAATATTAACTTCTAACCTTTTAAGACTCAGAGAAGATTTATATCTTTTAAGAAGAGATATAGTATACAGTGTATAATTCAATGAGTAAAGTGGCCGAGAGTTACAGATTGAGGAGACTCAAGTATTATGAACAATTCAAGATTTTCTTTTTCTTTTTTCTAAATTTTAGAATATTATGGGATAAACTTTTTTTTTGCATATTTTGTATTTGTAGAGATTGAGTCAAAGTTGCAAGTGTGCCCTTCACCCAGATAGTGTGCACTGTACTCAATAGGTATGAATTTATTCATCCTCTTCTTCCTTCTCCCCCAGCTTGATATTTGTCCAGATTTACTTCCATATGTGCACTTAAGGGTTGATCAATTGATTACAACTTGGTGTTCAGTATATGTGTTTGTTTCTCCATTCTTGTGATGTTTTACTTACAATAATAGTTTCCGGTTCCATCCAGGTTGACACAAGATACTAAATTACCACTTTTATGATTGAGTAGTACTCCATAGTATGTGCATATTGCATTTTATTACATTCTTTCATGTATTGGTGAGCACGTGAATTGTTTCCATGTCTTTGAGTTTGTGAATTGTACTGCTATAAATATTCAAGTATAGGTGTCCTTTTTCTAAAATAACTGTTTTCCTCTTGGTCTGTACCAAGCAATGGGATTGTTTGATCAAATGGTAGGTCTACTTTAAATTCTTTGAACTATCTCCATACAATTTTCCATAGAGGTTAGACTCATTTTCAGTTCCACCAACAGTGTAAAATAATTCCTTTCTCTCTGCATACAGGCCAGCATCTGCACTTAAAAAAATTCACTATAACCAAGTGGGCTTCATCCCAGAGATGCAAGGATAGTTCAACTTATGCAAATCTATAAATGTAATTCACCACAGGAATATATGCAAAAACAAAGACCTCGTGTTCCTTTCAATTGACACAGAAATGCCATTTGACAATTCAAGATTTCTAACATAACAGATTATGACTCTTAAAGGAGGTAAGTGTGAAATCAGGGAGAGGAGAATCTATGGCCATCTGCAGTTTTTGGTTTTTTATGAGGCCCAAATGTCTAGTGTTACGTGATTTGTCTGGATTGTTTTATGTTGTTTTTTTTTTATAGTGTGTGCACCTTTCAAATGTGGGGATAAAACTAACCACAGCAAGACTTAACAGAGTCAAAACACTAGTATTTTGCCCACTATTAATGAGGATGTTTGTTTTTTTCTATTTGACTTGAGCTCTTTGTAGAGTCTGGATATGTGTTTTAACCCTTTATCAGATGCATAGTTTGTGAATACTTTCTCCCAGTCTGTAGATCGCCTATTTGCTGCGTTAATCATTTCCTTTACTGTGCAGAGGCTTTTTTGTTGTTGTTGTTGTTGTTGTTGTTGTTTCAGGTTAATTGAGGGTACAAAGAATTAAGTTACAATGTTTGCATTTGTTAGGTAAAGTCCCTCTTATAACTGTCCCGCCCCCAAAAGGGGTGCCCTACACTCCAACCCTGTGCCCATTAAGTGGGTTCTGCAGAGGCTTTTTAATATCAAGTCCCATTATTTATTTTTGTTGTTTCTGTAATTGCCATTGGGGCCTTAGTCATAAATTATTTTCTTAGACTCATGTCTAGAAGAGTTTTCCCTACATATTCTTCTAGAATTCTTATGGTCTCAGACCTTACATTTAAGTCTTTATCCATCTTGAATTAATTTCTGTGAGTGGAGAGAGATTGGAGTCCTGTTTCATTTTTATGCATGTACCTATCCAGTTTTCCCAGTACCATTTATTTACCAAAGTTTCTTTTCTCCAGTGTATATTTTTGTCTACTTTGCTAAAGATTAGTGGACTTTATGTTAATGGTTTTGTATCTGAGTTTTCTGTTCTAAATTATTAGTCTATGTGTATATTTTTGTGCCAATATCATGCTGTTTTGGTTATATTCACCTTATACTGTAGCTTAATGTCGGGTAATGTGATGCCTCTAGATTTTTTGTTTTTGCTTAAAATTGCTTTGGCTATTGGGGCTCTTTATTGGTTCTAAATGAAGCATAGAATTATTTTGTCTACATCTGTGAAATATGCCATTGGTATTTAATTGGGTTTACATTGAATCTGTAAATCATTTTGGGTAGAAAGGACATTTTAGCAATGCTGATTCTACTGAACCATGAGCTTGATACATTTTTTTCCATTTGTTTGTGTCATCTGAGATTTCTTTCCTCAGTTTTTGTAGTTCTCCTTGTAGAGATGTTTAATCTCATTTCTTAAGTATATTCTTGGGGAAATTGGTTTTTTTGTAGCTACTGTTAACAGTATAGAGTCTTTGATTTGACAATCAGCTTGACTGTTATTGATATATTGAAATGCAACAGATCTATATACCTTAATTTTAAGATCTGAGACTTTGCTGAGTTTATTAATTCCAGGAGTCTCTTGGTGGAGTCCTTGGCATTTGGACTTGAGGTTTTGTTAAGGATTTCAGCATCTGTATTCATAAAGGATATTGCTCTACAGTCTTTTTTTTTTTTAAATCATTATTCTACCCTTACTCAACTTTGGTACTAAGGTGATACTGGCTTTGTAGAATGAATTGGGGAAGATTGCATTTTTCTCAATATTATGGAATAATTTCTGAAGTATGGGTACCAATTTGTATTTGTAGGTCTGATAGAATTTGGTTGAGAAGCCATCTCATTCAGGGATTTTGTCGTTGTTATTGGAAGACTTTTTCTTATTGCTTCAACCTCATTGCTCATTATTGGTCTCATTAGGAGTTCTATTTCTTCCTGATTGAGCCTTGAGAGGAAGATTTCCAGGAATTTGTCCATTTCCTCTACATTTTCTAGGTTTGTATTTATAAAGATTTTTGTAGCACTTATGGATTATACTTTGTATTTTGGTGCCACCACTTTGTAAAAAGTGGGGAAAACATAAACAGAACTTTTTCTAAAGAAGACAGACAAATGGCCAACAAACATGAAAAATTTCTCAACGTAACTAATCAGTGGAACGCAAATTAAAACCACAGGGACATATCACCTTACCCTTATCAGAACGGTTATTATCATAAAGTTCAAAAATAATAGACGCTCATGTGAATGCAGAGAGAAAAGAATGATTATACACAGTCAATGGAACTGTAAATTGATATAAACCCTATGAAAAAAAGTATGTATATTTCTCAACAAGCTAAAACTAGACTTGCTATCCAATCCAACAATTCCACTGCTTGGTATCTACCCAAAGGAAAACAAGTCATTTTATCAAAAAGACACATGTACTTGAAAATTTATTGAAGCACAACTCACAGTTGCAAAGATCTGGAATCAACCCAAGTGCCCATCAATTCAAAAGTAGATTAAGAAAATGTTGCATATGCATATCATGGAGTACTACCCAGCAATAAAAAAAGTATAAATTAATCCCTTTTGCAGCAATTTGGGAAAAAATTGAGATCATTATCCTAAGCACAGGATCTTAACAATGTAAAACAAATTCCAGATGCACTCTCTAATAAACTGGAACTAATCAATGGGCACTCAAGTAAAAGTCACTGGAAATCAAGTGGGAAGGAGGAGGTGGACACCTAACAGGTACACTGAACACTATTTGGGTGATGTGCACATTTATAGCCTTGACTCAAGCTATGTAAACATTTGTACCCCTTAATATTTTGAAATAAAAATACCAAAATATTAGCATTAATTTTGTTTTAAGGTGGAAACTGTTCTCTTTTTTGATACTACATGGAGTTGAGTATGCATATTTTAGGTAATATAGACTATTAGAATGTTAAAGTAGAATTTTCAAAATAAGAAGAACTATGACCTTCATAAAATAAGAAATGAACACTGTCAAAGATTAACTTATTTATTATTAAAGTAACTGGTAAGATGTTAAAACTGGTTCAAATAAGAATTTGACTCACAGATATTTAGATTTCCTGTAAGAAAATACTTGTGTTGTCATTTGAAGGAGTCACTTTGTATTTGTTTGGTAGGCAACCTTGCACCGTCTCTATAATTTAACTTCTAACTCTATGAAATTGTAAACTAGTCAATCAAAACTGGACCCACCAGAAAATGCCTCGAAGTCTAGAATATACTGCCCAGAACTATGTACTCAGTAATTTATTATGTCTTTTCTAAATATTTTGCATTTTTACTGATAAGAGTAGAGTTCTATAATTCTCTGAAAAATTTATGCAAATCATTGTTGGATGATAGTACTATATTGTTGCATATAAGGCAAACATATTAATTTAACTTTGACTTTTTCTCCTATTTAATTATAGGCTCTTCAATGTCAGGGTATATAAGGAGTAGAAACTAATTGTTAAATTATAAATATTCTATATCATTTTCTACTAAGAACCTTTTTTAGCACTCAAAAATGACATTTATTTATAGCATTTCATAATTCACATAAGATTTTCTATTCATTTTTGTATATAAAGCTGCAATAAGCCTACAATATAGGCATATTGGATGTGATTGTTGGACTTTTAAAAGGTTGCACAGCTAGTCAACATAAAAACCAGGGGTAAATACCATACTTTTGAATATTTGTCCACTGTGCTTTCCTCTATAGCAACTTGAATGAAAAATCTACTACCACTGAAACATAATAAAGTATATTATTAAATGAGAGTTTTGTGTAAAGAACAATGTGAGAACAGAGGCAATTCTACCTTTAAGAGACAAAGTGCTTCTTTTTTTAATATCTAAATTTGCCTTTCCTGAAGAATCATAAAAAGTTGTAAAAGATGATTAATGACTCCTATTAAAAGTAATTTACTTCCCAACTGAAAAATACTAATCTCTGAGGGGTATGTTCTTAAAACAGCATGTTTCCTATTGTGTTTACTTGAGAACATCCCACAGATTAATGGGGGGAAAATGTTGACCTCCAATACAGGATATGAATACCATCCACTTCATGTCTCTCCATGAAGCCCACCCTGTCCCCTAGAATGGAATGAAGGAATATTCTTCTTGCCTTTCAGATACAAACATCTTGAGTTAACGAACTCTTCTGTGTTACCATTAGTCTTCTACCACTAAAATGGGGACTAGCAAATAGAAAAGACTCAATAAAACATTGGTTAATTTAATTGTATTTTAAAGCAAAATCATTTGTATATTTTTAGCAAGTTTCAAACACATATTAAGATTTAACTCTTATTCATAGAGTAAAATGGCTTTGGGGGTATTTATTTCTATTTTTCAAGTTTAGTTTTTTATGTAAGTGAGAAGTATCGATAGAACAAGTAAATAAGAAAAAGAAAAGATTAAAACAACTCTTTATATAAAAATGTATCATCTTGAATCTTAATTTCTGACATTTGTTCTCCACCAAATATACTTACATTTACATTTTATTTTATCTTCATTATACTTCATAAACACAACCTCAATTCACTAATGAAATATATTTTTGGTCTAGCCAAGAGTTAGGGTGTTAAGAGTTAATTGATTCATAATATTTCTTAAGGTGCAATGTTTCCTCCCCCCACTGCCACAATGGCTGCAACTGAGGAGCTATGAAATGAAAGGACCCAATAGATTAGGTCCCAGAGATTTCATAAAACAGTGTTAATATGTAAACTTGTGTGCACATATGATTGGTGTACGTGCTTATTTGAGAATCTGTTAACGTTTGATTGTGTAAACACATATAAACCTAATCCACACTATTTATCATCAGCTTATGGCAATACTATTAGGGGATACAAATTAATTACACTAAAGTAATTAAGAAAATATATGTTTAGATTGAAAAATAATGCAAATCAATTAATTTAGAATAAAATGGGCACCCCTCCCCTAGTAATCCCCTCTCCTTCTGGGTTCTATGACATTAAAACTTTGCATATGTGACCTGGAATTTCTTTCTTCTCATTTCTGCCTATTTGAATTCTACTGATACTTCGATTTCTTCTATGAAAACCAAAGCTGACATTCATCCTTTATTTCAGTTGTAGATATTGCCATATAACTAGTATTTAGCTTTCTAAATTTAGTATGTATTTTAGTTTTTACCGTATGCATCAATTTTAGTTATTGACTGTAAATAACTGAACACATTCTGTATAACTTCAGTAGAAAAGGAATGAACAGAATCAGTGTTTGTGGAAGGCGGCCTATGATATGAACAGGATCCAAGAAATAGGAATGCAGCCTGGGTTGCTTCCAGAAACAGTCTGAATACGTGTGAAACATTCTGTCTCTGCTGCCATAGTCCCTTAAGCTCTCAATGTCATAAACAATATCTTAACCTCCCTATGCATTTATTTCACATCCTTAAGATTTAAAGTCTAAGAAAGTTAAGACTTCTTTCCTCAGCAACTGAAAGAAGGAATAGCTATCTAAACTTTTTCAGCTTCAATTTGCATGAGCAGTGAAGCCTTGAGTCTCAATAGCACTCAATCCAGAAAAGCTCCTTCTCAATAGTGAAAATATTTAAATGTGATGAAGCTAACATTTCTAGAAGTGTCTACCACATTTTTCAATTTATAACATAAACTTATTAATGGTATGGATCCATTTTTATATCATTTTTGCATTTCTCACTCTACTTAAAACAATGTTGAATATATATTATGCATTTTAACATTTTCCAATAGACTTTCAAGTAGAGGGGTGTAAAGTACAGCTCTGACTCTCTCAAGACTAAAATTTCTTGTTTCTAAAACTTGATTCAAATAACTATTCTCGTGGCCCTAGGACTTCAATCATCATTTATTTAAGCATATTCTACAGAATAAAATTCTATCAACAAATATTTATAGTGTGTGAATAACTGTAACAGGGGCTTCAGGGAATCCTAAAGAAGTATATGACATAGTTCATGAACCAAAACCACTCATCATCCTGATACAGAAACAAAATCTCAAGGACAGAAAACATTATCAAAATAAATATCTGATGAATATAAAACTATAAAACACTTTGGTTTATACTTTAACGAAAACTCCCCACAATGCATTCTTAAAATAGATCTTATAATATACATATCAATCATCAACATTTCAGTCGAATGCATTGTATTTTTTTAATTTAGGCAGTAGACCTGATTTTATTTCTCTAAAAATTCCATTTTAGCATTTTGAAATTTACCAAATTTGATCATTAATTTAGTTCTCTGTGAACATTTCCCACTGAAAGGCTTTCCCTCATAATGCATGATCATTGAATTCTTTCTGATAAATCCATTGGTAGGAAAGAGAGAAACACAAATTTGCACTGAATGAGTAGTTTTTTGTTTTCTGATTTTTTCTTTTAAAAAAAAAAGCTTTATGGAGATTAAAGACTTAAAGATGTTTATATTATTTTCCTAAAGGCTCTCATAATCTTACATTACAATCTTTTTCAGAAAGGTGATGTTTTGATGCTGCCATATATACATACATATGTTTATATACAAAACATATAAGTAAGAAAGATGCTATCACATTTCAATTATGACTCTGATGAAATTATTGTTACTACCAAAGAAGGCTACATTAACTTAGAATAACAGGATAAATCATTAGCTATTCTTTGAGTATAATAAAAATATTGCCCAATTGGAAGACATTACTGTTAATAGTTTATGAAATATCTACTCTAAATATTAAGAGCAATTAAAATTTTCTGAAATATTTGTTAAATATTAGCAATTAAGTTTCTTTATTTTTCTAGATAGAAATTGTGTTATTGTATCACTTATTTGTAATTAATTTAAAGTCAGTAATTAGGTTTTGCTTACTTTTACATCTTCACAACTGGAACCTAGGATAAACATAAGTATTCAGAGAAAATTAATCAATAGTCTCTAAGGAGCTAAGTGATAACAAACATTGTCTACATTGATTCAAGCAAATTATACATTATAATATTGAAATAAGAACTACTTTAAAAAAACAAAATAGAAATAAGAACCACTTTAATCCTTCTTTTTGTGGGATCCCACAAAACAAATTGATGCTCAAATTATAATTATTTTAGAAGTTATTTAGCAATGTACTTATAAACAAGTGCTTAGAGGGCACTCTAGGACTGGACTACCCCCACATCTCCTTGGCTAGGCCTTAGGAGTAGAAGATACTGTAGTTATTGGGAAGAGTTGCCTGCAGAGGAGTTATGACCTTCTCTTAAAGGACACAGCCTCCCTTCCGACCTCCTCCTTCTTCCAGTCTGCTGTGTAAGTACTGCACTGGTCAAACCTTATTGGAAACCAGTAATGTTGAGCACCCATCAAAACCTTCTAAGAGCAGACAACAGGGAGGAAAATAGGAGAGAGTTCACATGTAGGAACAAATGGGATTAGCCAGCATGTAGAAATGCATATGGAGCCTTGTCCTAGATTCTTATAGATTCTTAGCCTGTTATCTGGCAAAAAAGAAGGAGAAGGCAGAGAAGAAGGAGGAGGAGGAGAAGTAATAATATGAAAAAAAAGAAGAAGAAGAAGAAGGAGGAGGAGGGAAAGCAGGAGGCGGAGGAGAGAATCCCACATTATGAAGATCCATGACAACCTCTAATAGATTTTCCCTAATGGTAGGAAGGTAACAAGTAATATAAGCAAACACAAAGGGGTTAATAATAAACCGGAGCATGATTTTAATGTGCTAATCAATTGCCTGTTTTCTAATAAATACATAAAAGGAAAAGTTTATTTACCTGTATATTTTTAGAAGTTTGACAAAGTTTTAAAAATAATTTTTCAAAGGCCTTTTTAATGGAAAACAATTAAAGTGTAGGCAGATGATGTTTACTTATTCTACAATAACATTTTATATTCATATATTTATTTGTTTCTTGAGGGTAAGAAACATTTGTATATATAGGTCTATTATGTATCGAATGTCATAAAGCTATTGGTCTTCAGGAATTCAGTGTAGTCACTATAGGCTGTAATTGAAGACAAACCTCTAAGAACAAATTAAGATCATTTAAAATATAGAGTTGATGAAAGTTTCTAAGTGTAAGATACTTCAAGTCATTTTCCATACGTAAGAAAATATGCCATTTACCTTCCCTTTATGTTTGTAGCTGCATTGATCTGGCTAAAACATCAAACAAACAACAACAACAAAAATCATCATGGCAAGTATCAGCTATGTTTATGGCTTTACTTTCTAAAACCGTATTTTGAGGTGGTCTTCCTAATATCAGAAGGTCAAAATATACATCAAATTACAAATTTTCAAAGGGCAGAAATAATTCTCTATTCCATTTGCAATTGTTTGTATTTTTGTTAATGGCTTACGAAAAAAACAGAGTTCCTGTAGTTTAAGGTCTCAAATTTAAGCTCAGTGCTTAGTTTATTCTCAGTATGAGAGCAACTGAATTATGTCTTATTTTTTCTGCCATATTAAACTATCAAGTACACATTGAGAAATGTTTCAGTATGGTTATATCTACCCTCTTGAAACAGTATTCAATTTTTCTACTTCTATAATGTTCTACTAAAAGGCCATTGATGTTAAATTTAATTTGCTGAGCACATATTTGCCATAAATTTTCCCAATGGAACAACTTTAAAACAATATGGCTAAAATGTCCACAGCCTGAAGACTTTATTTACTATTGGATTTAGAACAGAGATCTAACTGAGCATTCTGCTCTCACAACTGGGGTCTGTGGGGGAAAGCTGCAGTAAAATGATGAGAATGAATCTCAAGACAAGTGAGCCAAACCAAGATCATAAGATTTTTAAGTTTAAAAAATGTCATTTGGATTTTCCCTTTCAAATTCCTAAGCTATTTTAAATGACGTAGGAAATGTCCAACTTTAATACCCTTAATATCTTAAAGACAATGTTATTACGGAATTTTGAGAGAATATTTACTTGCTATTAGAAAAATAGCACTGGTCTTAGCAATTACTAGCTTTGCTTCGGTCACATACAGGTTTAATCTCATGATACATAATTCACAAAGCAACAAGTTACCTCCTGACTTACATCTAGAATTTGTACTGGTTAGGAAAACTGGAAAATTGTCTTCTTAATGAATTATTTTAAGAGGACTATAGTCATATTCCACCCCTTCCTAGCCTTCCAGATCTGTTCTCAAGTGCCTAAGTTCAAAAGTCAACAAACCAAGAACAAACTAGGTAGGTGTGCTGGAGAGGATGGGCTATGGAGAAGAGATGCTTCCAGTGTTACACTACTGATACATAAATTGTCTCCAAAAGTCTAGTGGGACATTTTAGAGAAAATTTAGCCCTAATGACCTTGAGTTTGAAGAATGGGTGATTTTGATTGTTTTTTGGTTTAGTATCTTTTTGGAATAATAGAGGTAGGAAAAAAATCTCATCTCAAAAGAGAAGAATATCTTCCAGAAGTCAAGTATTAAACTGGCAGCTGAAAATATCAACCTAAACTCTAGCTATAGGACAGGGGTACATGTGACTAATCTCCAAGTCAACAGAGTGCCCAGGCAAGTATATTCCAAGTGTTTGCCTCTTTAGCAAAACTGAGTCTTCTGAGAACTCATCTCATTTAAGAATCAGTAAAGCAAAAAAAATTCCTTTGTGGTTGATGAACAATGCAGGAAAATGTGGGAAAGGACTTATAAAATCATCCTGAATATTTACTGAAGGTAAACGTTTCTGAAAATATTCCACTCTATAATCAGGAAACCATTTGCCATTCTCAAAGAATAATGGGAGAAGATAAGACATGTATGAAATTAGAATGAAAATCCATGAAGTGATACTGGATTGAAAAGAAGATAAAAATTAGATATGAGAGGAATTCAAAACAATTTAAAAATTATAATGTTCCGTGAAGATTTTCCAGAGCAGAATTGATTAAAAGTGTATCTTGAATAGCTTCATGGGCAGACATAATAAAAATAACAGCCAACTGATGGAAAATTATAAGTAAAGGCAATTTTAGTTATGTGCAACATATTCATACATAAAATATTGTGCCCATCAATGACTATTACCCTGGAAAATAGGCCATTGTGCAAAATTTCCTAAGCGTGCCATTTTCCAGTGCTCTGTTTTCCTCTTTTGTCTCTAACCACGGCATTAATGTTCTTACAAGAAGATAAATTTTCAGGTTAGTATCTTTTCTAGGTAGATTTCCCCATCATCTTGTGTGGAAATGCCTTCTTCAGATTAATCTCATTAGGTTAATAGCAATAGATACTATTCTTTATTTAAATATTTTCTATATTATTTAAAGAAAGAAATTTTATCCCTTCTAATTTTCATTTCCTGAAGGTTTAGGATGTCAAATTATTTTTTAAATGCACATATATACAATGGAGTTTTTTCTTCTTGGTATCTATCAGTATTAATTTTTTTTATTCTTTTTTTTAAATTGTTTTTTAATTAAATCATAACTTTGTACATTGATGCATTCATTTATGGGGTTCAGGGTACTGCTTCAATATGCAATATGAAATGCTTACATTGAACTAAGTAACACATCCATCCCAATTATACTCATTTCTGAAGAGTTTTGAAATGTACCATTGCATCATGCACATTTGGTGAGGCGCCCCCCGAGTACCCTCCCTCCTCCTATATCCACCCTCCCCTCTCCTCTCTCTACTCTTCCCTTCTACTTTAATTTTCTCACTATTAAGATCACTTTAGGTGGTTTTTTATTTGTTTGTTTGTTTTTGCTTTTAGTTGTAAGTTGTATTTCTGACTTATAAACATTCATATATTTGTGAATGCAATCTTATCAGTATCTTCTCCTCTTTTTATGCTTACCAAGCACATTTTTCTAACCCGTTTTTAGTATACATAGTTCTATGTCATGATGAAGATGCCAGGTCAAATCAATAGGATCAATTGCTATTCAATAACATTTAATTCAATACAATGAAATCTCATTGTGGTTTTAATGTGTATTTCCTTAATAACTAATGTTGTAAAGAATATTTTGATGTATCTAATAATTATTTATATATTTTGTTCACAAAAAAAGGCTTTTACTCATTTTTTAACTTGGCCATTTGTTTTTTTTTTGGTATATGCTTTCACAAAAGTTTTATATATCTTTTTGAGATTATCTTTTATTAGATATATAATCTGAAAATACTCTCTTTTAGTTTCTGTGGCTTCTTTTTTTTCAATTTTTAAATGTAGTTTTTTAAAAAGTAGAATTTTTAATTTTATTAAAACCCAATTTATCAAGTTTTGATTTATGGCTCTGGTTGTTGGTGTTGTGTTAAGGAAATTTTTGCCTAACTGAAAATCACAAGTATAGTTTTCTATGATTTCTTTTAGAAGTTGTAAACTTTTAAGTCTATGGTCCATTTTGAATTAATTTTTGTATATATTGTGATACATAGATGAAATTCCATTTTTTGCATCTTGTCATCCATTCTTTCAGTATCATTTGTTGAAAAGAATATTCCTTCCATAGTGAGTTACTTTTAAAATTTAGTTGAGAATCAGTTGTCAATATATATGTAGTTCTATTTTTGGATCCCTCTATTTTTTTTCATTGATCTGTTCATCTCTCTTTAGGCCAGGATGAAACTTTCTTGGTGACCATAGTTCAGTATAAGTCTTGCATTCGGGGAGTTGTTATCCTCTGACAAAGTCGTTTGCCACCTCCCAGTTACTTTGAGGGGTCTAGGTTCTTTGCATTTTTATCTGAATCTGGGATGAGGCATTCCCATTTCTACAAAGTGCTCGCTGGATTGTAGTTTGAAATTACATTGAAACTATGAATCATTTTGTGAAAAATTCACTTCTTTATTTTATTATTAAATCATAGCTGTGTACATTAAAGCAATCATGGGGTTCAATGTGCTGCTTTCATACACAATCTGGAATATTTTCATCAAACTGGTTAACATAGCATTCATGGCATTTTCTAAGTTATTGTGTTAAGACCTTTATATTCTGCATTCAGTAAGTTTCACCTGTACCCTTCTAAGATGCACCATAGGTGTGGTCCCAGGTGGAAAATTAACTTCTTAACAATCTCTTTTGATGGATATTTATAATTTTCTCATCCATTTAGGCATGACCCATTCATTTATTTATTCAAAATTTACTCATGGAGCACCATGCTTATGCTAGGCACTGCTCAAGGAACCCAGGGCATACCAATCAAGAAAACAAAAGCACTACCTTTGTAGACTGCCATTCTAGCTGGGAAGACAGGGGAGAGGATAGGAGTGAGAATCAATGACAAACATTATAAATAACAATGTTATAGAGCATATTACAAAATTATAATGCCTAGTCCAAAAAATAGAACAGGTAAGGGGTGTAGAGAATTGAGGTCAGTGATTGTCACGGAACTTAATGGTTTGTTAAAAGACTTCATGAAGAAAGTGACATTTGCACAAAAAATTTGAAAAAAGGGACACAGTTAAGCATGAAAATCTCTGGAGAAACATATTTCTAGGTAGAAGGGAAAGCTAGTACTTTTTGTAAAGAGTCTTTGACAAAAATGAAGCTGAAATGGTAAGATCAGAGAGAAAGGGGACTCAGGTGGGTCATCTTTGGGCTTCAGCGGTTGAAAAGCAGTGAAACGTGGAGTCAGTGAAGGGGTAAAAATCAGTAAAACAAAGGAAAGAGCAACTCAGAAACACAATAAGTAAATGAAAAACGAGTAGAGATGTTTAATAAAAATGAAGATAAAAGGTCAAATGACTCCCACGTTCCATACCTGGGGGACTAGTAGCAGTGCTTCTGATGAAACTCAGAATTCAGAAAATAAGAAAGTTTGAGGTGACAGGACCAGATCAAGATAGATTCCTCAGCAAGGAATACATATTTCTAGATGAAAATAAGTATTAAAAACCAAAGTACAAATTCCAATGAAGTATAGAACATAAATATGTCAGGAATTTTATTCTGATTGTAGCTAATTTTACTAGTGCCTCCTTCATTCTGTTATTTTGATGACAAAAAACAAAAAGCAAAATGTTGCAGAAAAAGTTCCTCATCAGTACTGATATTCTGCTCATTTGAATTCACATTTGCTAGGCTGGTTGGGTGAAAAGAATCAATGAAGAACAGAGACGTGCCACCCAATGAACGGATGGGAAGCAAGTGCATTTAAAGATTTGTCAGTGACTTACACACAATCCAGAGCTTTCACTTTGGAGAAAACAGTAGCTACAGTGAGAGAATCTGGAGTTGAGAAGCAATCAACCACACAGTTAATTCACTTCGGCAACATCTTTGTGTTTTGCTAAGAGACAAAAAAATGACATTACACTCAAAAATAGACTGTGTAACTGAAGGCTTAGACTGTAATCACAGAAAATAATCTCTTAGCACAATGTTTTGAAAGTGACTCTGGGTTAAGGACAGCAGCAACACCATTAGCCCATCTGCATGCATAAGGAAAAGATTTCACAGATGAATTTAAACTGTGGAAGGCCTCAAGTTCTGATGTTTTACCCTTACAGTTAGTTTCCCACCTATAAACAAATGTATTATCCAAGAAGCAAATAAGTAACATTTTCAATGTGAAAAACTGTACATTAAATAAATAATAACAGTATGGATATAGTTTCTGCTGCCACTCATAAAAGGCAAAATTGAGGTAATTTTCTGTGTGAAGTGTAATCAACATGATTTTAAGTATTTTGGCATTTACATTTATGATGCTCAAATTTACTATTGATATATCCTGATTGATACTAAGCTCTCATACTTCCCTCAGTTAAAGAATTTACTGTTGTGTGTGATATGTCTCCAAATTAGGTAATGCAATTTTCAAAGCGTAGCCAAGGATAATACACTTTGGGTGCTGTACATGTCATAAATGGATCTCTAAAATACATTTTCTAGTTATGTAGGAAAGATAAAATTCAGAACTTAAATACAGAGACTAATTTATAGATCAGCTTTACTGTAAGCCTGTGTAAAAATAAAACTATAGTGCACAGAAAAACCATGTAAACAGTAGTTCCACACATTATTCAGCAATGCTGTAATAATTCAAAGACTGTGTACCTAGAAAAATAAAACTAGAGTTTCTGTTATAGTCCTAAATGTTAAATTCACCCTGAAACTAAAAGCTTATGTCTTGCCCAAGAATTCCAAAAATGCCAGCAGAATGGATATGCAACTCATTTGTACTTGACCAAAACCAAATTGATAAGGGATTCATTTTCCAGGATAATTTTTAAGTTGTGTCAAGTCTAGGAATAATAGCAGCATTTAAAAGGATCACATCTATGCAAAAATATTTAATAAGATCCTAGCAAACAGAATTCAGCATTTCATCAAACAAATTATACACCATGACCAAGCAGGCATTATCCCAGCATCTCAAGGCTGGTTCAATATACGTAAATCGATTAACGTAATCCAGCACATAAATAAATTAAAAAATAAAGACCACATAATTCTCTCAGTTGATGCAGAAAAAGCCTTCAACAATATCCAGCATCCCTTCATTATCAGAACACTAAAGAAAATGGGAATAGACGGGACATTTCTTAAATTGATAGAGGCCATCTACAGCAAACCCACAGCCAATATTGTATTGAATGGAGTTAAATTGAAATCATTCCCACTTAAATCAGGAACCAGGCAAGGCTGCCCATT
>CAUYRH010083532.1:0-27243 GCA_963574655.1 Perodicticus potto | reverse complement strand
TATCATGAATGTTATATTAATCAGGTTGATAAAAATATCTCCAATTGTATGTGAAGCCCACACACTGTACTCCTTGACTGAATTATTGTACACAGCTATGACTCAATAAAAAAAAATAAAAGAGGGAAATATTATCAACCTTATAAGATTGTTGTGAAGTAAAGAATTTACAGTAAAGTCACTTCTGTGTGTAAAACAGCCTTTAGGATATGAGGATCATGATTCTTTTTTTTTTTTTTTTTTTGAGACAGAGCCTCAAGCTGTCACTCTGGATAGAGTGCCGTGGCAATGCAGATAACAGCAAACAATTCCTTGGCTAAATTGAGTCTCCTGCCTCCACCTCCCAAGTCGCTGGGACTACAGGCGCCCGCCACACGCCCGGCTATTTTTTTGGTTGTAGCTGTCGTTGTTTGGTGGGTCCGGGCTGGATTCGAACCCGCCAGCTCAGGTCTACGTGGCTGGTGCCTTAGCCTGTTGAGCCACAGGCGCTGAGCCGAGGATCATTTTTCTTTTTTTTTTTTTTTTTGAGACAGAGCCTCAAGTTGTCACCCTGGAGAGAGTGCCGTGGCATCACAGCTCACAGCAACCTCCAATTCCTGGGCTCAAGCGAGTCTGTCTCCTGCCTCCGCCTCCCAAGTGGCTGGGACTACAGCCATTGTTGTTTGGCACGTCTAGGCTGGATTCGAACCCGCCAGCTCAGGTGTACGTGGCTGGCACCTCTTAGCCCGTTGAGCCACAGGTGCCGAGCCGGATCATGTTTCTTAAGACAATTTTAGGCATATCTTTTGAGGTGCAAAGGTCTTGATGATATTTACTGAGCTGGAACCATGCTAAGCCATGCATATAAATCATGTCATTTGACCGTCACTATGGTCCTAGACAGAGACAACTATCATCATCTCCATTTTGTAAGGCACAGTAGTTTGTCCAAGGGTGTACCACTAGCAGGTGGTGGAGGTAGCACTGAAACCTAGGCAATCTTTTCCCAAAGTAGAGCCTCTGAACAGTCCTTCCTCTAACAAACCTGTTCATATTTCATGTGCATCCTGGAGGCACAAGAGCCTCAGATTCTTTTCCCAACTGAACAACCACGGAATGTTGACACAAAACCGGATCCTATCAGCACGTGATGGCCTTTCCCTGGCTAAGGCTCCCTACCCAGCAAGATCTCTGAGATCACATGATTCATGAATGCAGTCAAAACAATTGACTATTTAGTCATCTGAAGAAATCATAAGTTTTTAACTGCAACAACTCCTTATGATTTCCATGCAGTTGTTCATAGAGACTGTCAATTCATTACTATATGTTACCAACTCTAAGAAATGTTTAAATTACTGAAAACCAGTAACCCTTTTAGCTTTCCAGCTGGCATTCAAGGAATACAGCCCCAGGTGTGTACAATTTTCAAATACACACGCTGACTGACGGAGAACATAAATCATGGCAGGAGCAATGGGTTCACTTTGTCCTTTTGAGTTGAGGCTTAAAAGGTATCTTCCCAGTTACATAAGGTGCTCAAGATTACATATTTAAAAGATAATATTTTAAGGTATTTTGCATGTTGGTTAAGTTTTATATCTCCCCCACATTTTTTTCCCACAGAGGTAAACAGTGTTAGATGCTACAAGGAATGCTGATATTAAGTGCTGGACTGAGTCCATCAGGAAATCTGGCATTGGATCTTGGACCAGCTGCTGATTTCCTGTGTGGCATTCTGCAATTCACCTTCCCTCGGTGTCCTTATTAATAAAGTGGAGCGCATAATGCATGTCTTATGTTAGCCTTATAACATGGCTGGGGTGTCAAGTGAGATACTAGACCTGGGTAGACTTAGAAAAGGAAGAGACTGCTGTCATTTCTAGGTGCATAGCCAAGTCAAAATCAGGACCTATACTTTTGAGACACAGGGAAATATTCAACTATTCACAAGATAGTCATGTAGGCTATGTGTTGCTATTTAGAAACCACTGAGAGAAAAATGCAGTGCCTACAAATACAATTAACTAAATCAGGCCTAATCCTCACCAACACCTAAGATGGCAAATCTTAAAACCAAAAGTTAGTTGTCCACCAAGTTTTCAGATATATTCTTAGAAATAACAGATACACCTCTTTGTATTTTCACTAAAAATTAAATCAACCCCAAAATCTTAAAAACTTCTCACCAGGGCAGGGTGCAGTGGCTCACGTCTATAATCCTAGCATTCTGGGAGGCCAAGGTGGGTGGAGTGCTTGAACTCAGGAGTTCAAGACCAGTATGAGCAAGAGCAAGAGCAAGATCCTGTCTCTAAAATAGCCGGGCATTGTGACAGGCACCTGTAATCCCAGCTACTCGGGAGGCTGAGGCAAGAGGATCACTTCCACCCAAGTTTGAGGTTGCTGTGAGCTATGATGCCACAGTACTCTACTGAGGGCATCAAAGTGAGACACTATTTAAAAAAAAAAACAACCCATAAAACCAAAACAACTTCTCACCAGGCTCTAGTTTCCTAAACGCATGTGTTCAACTTATCTGAATGTTCTTTCTTTTCTTTTCTTTTTGAAACTTCTTTATTTAAAAACAAACCTCATCATGGGGAAATAATGATTTTTAACTTACAGTGTAATTCATTAGATCTAACTAGGTTTTGTGTGTGTGTGACTTGATGAGGTGTTAGAAGCACCTAATATACCCAGAAAGACCTCCTAGCAAAGACCTCCTCCAACCAATAAATATGAAAACAGAGATAAATTGAGCAAAACTGCATGAACAGGAGAAATAAACTTAATGATGCTCACATCATACCATGTTTTTCTACAAAAGTCTAGAGCCATGATTAAGCTTAAATTTCACTATTAATGATAAGAGCCGGAAGGATCTAGCTGGTTATGGGTATTAAAATTAAACATTTGCAACCTAACTCATACACCCACATCGTAAGAAATACCAGGTTAAGAAACAGTATTATACTGTCAGACATGCAATATCATAATCTATGTAGAATCTTTTCAGAAGCTTAAAACAGATCAATTAAATACAAAACACATTTGTTTGCTTTCTCTGGCAACTACCACTGACATAAAAATTACAATACCCTTAAATTAAATCTCAAGTAGAAATTTCACTATTTTCTTTTACGAGAATTTTATTTTTGCATATTTTCACTCAAGTGTAGGGTATCAAATGCATATTAACAGCACTTGACTGCTCCCAGGAGCCCCTTCCTAAGAGGCCTTCCCCAGCACACTTGCTGCAAGGACAGGAGTGAATGCAGGAAGGCCCTTGCTAGTGCCATGCTGTGCACACTTCCCTATCTACAGCAAATTCAGAAGGAATGGGCATTCCAAGTCTAAAGGGCACAGCTGCTCTGCTGCAACTGCCTTTGAAGGTCAGTAAGTCCCATTTTCATGGAAAGGTTTTTGGATAGATTCGTTTTTCTTTTTATTATAACCATATTCTTTCTTCAAAAAGATGCTTGGTCTTAAAAAAATACTTTCAGAGGAATTAATAGTGATGCCTAGTTTATAAACAATTATATAATCATGTTTTTCAAAAGGCAGACAAGTGAATACCTTTTTTTTTTTTTTTTCAAAAAACACTGCAAATACTGAGGACATCTACTGGCAGAAAATATATCAGTTAACTGCTTACAGAAAAGCTAGGCCTGCAAGGGTTGGCTGCCTTTTTGCACTGATAAGGAAACCAGAAAACTACCCTCTGAACTCACTTCAGTTTCTTTTTCCAACTTTGCCTATCTCCATTATCAGGAAGTGATATGCCAGATCAATGAAGCTAAGAGATTCTCTGCCTTAAGGTGTATAAAGCATACTTTTACTCAGATTTAAACACAAACACACACAAAAGCCTCAATGGTGATATCTGAAAAATATTTACCAACTATTCCCAAACAATATTCCTCCCCCATTCTTACTCTCACACCAGAAAATCCCTGAAAAAGGAAAATAAGCCATATTTTATAATCTGGATCCAGCTATCAACAAAGAAAATATTTGACATTTGCTGGTGTTATCACATTTGTGACATAATATCTATATAGGTGATATACATATCTATATTCTACATAGAAGACTAAAATAAAATTAAGCAGATGATTTTTACCTAAGCCTTAAGCTAAACTACTCAAAAATGCAGGACTAAGTGATAGCAAGAAGGAACTGGTTAGAATCCAGAGCTATTTTCACTATTCTTTTCTCTGGTCCATTTCAATTTATTAAATTAAATTGGTTATACTTTTCTTCTTTTCAAAAGGCGTCTGAGGGGGAACATCAACCATGCTGTTCCTATATTTACTGAATTAGGAAGGTCCCACTGAAAAATCATTATATCTATTCCAAGGCCTGAACAACCTGAATTCTATGCAGGTGTTGTCTTAAGAAAACTTAAGAATCCAAATGCCACTAAGGCAATAACACTTGCACAGTTGCTGACAACAAAAGTTCTTTGTGAAAATATTCAACTGAGCTGAGGAGTCGGATGGAAGCGGGGAGGGAGAAGTTAGTTTGCACACAGCGTACAGAGAGCTGAAAAAAACAACCAGAGAGTGTTTCAAGTCCTGTCAGCTTGGAGCAGCTCTTGTTAGAGGCAATGAATCTTTGATGCTATTCTGTTGAATATACATAATTCAAGAGAACAGCATCAAAGTAGACCCAACAGTGGCAGGTGGGTGGAACCCCAAGAATGCTGTGACAAGGTCAGATGCACACCTGCCTCCAGACTTTCCCAGAGTGAGGTGGAGGAGAGTGGAGACCTCCAAGAAACATACATGAGTGGCAATGATGAGCTAGGGGTCCTGTGGGTTCCACTATAGCATGGCCACAGCAAGGCAGTGGTTTAGTGAAAGCAGCTGTATTTCCTAAGACCCTTAAAGAAAGAGAGGGATGCTTTTTTTTCTCCAGTGAAACTAACCTTTAAGACCAGTAAACTATGCGCCAGAGAAATATCACACTGGAGGAAAAGGCAGACTAAACACAAGCTGGGAGGGCTCTCTCACATCATCCTCAAGGCACTGGGAGAGTTCCCATAAAAAGAAATGTTTCCCATGTCCCAAGACGAGCTTTCCATTGCTTTGAGGAGTTTAATTCATTTTCAGGATCTATTTAGCAGACACTCAAATTTCTCTTTTAGCCCCAGACTCTGGGCTGAATGACCCCCCACTGGCCACAGGTGATAGGCAGAGGTTCTGTGTCCTGTCTTGGCTGCCAAACAGCTGCAAGGACAAGTCTGACAGGCGAGACTTCCAGAGGGGTCTCCAATAACCTCCTCTTCTCTCTCAACCCAAACAAGAAGCACTCGCTTAAAGGGTAGCTGTTCCCTGCCTTCTGAGCCTGACGACAGAGGAGGAGAAAGTCCCTCTGCCGGGTCTAGAGAGAAAGAAGACCCACAGTCGGAAAGCCTTGCAGGACGCTCAAGCAGGAGGCAGAGGCAAGGGGGCGGCTGCTTTCGGGCCGGCAGGAAGAGGGACAGGGACAGAAGAGGCAGCTTGATCCACAGACAGGGTGAGACATGGCTACAGGGAGACACAAAGAGTGTGAGAGAGAGAAAGTGGCACACACAGAGAGTGAGACAGAAACACTGACACGGGGAGGGCGCCCAAAGAGTGAGCCATGGAGGGAGACGGAGAGACAGGCAGAAGTAGCCTGTCCAGGTGGACGGCGCCGCCCTACCTCGGCGTCCTTGGCTGGACCACTGGCCGGGGGTATCTCCAGGCTGCAGTTCGCCCTCTTGACCGTGAGGTAGAAGGGGTAATCCTTGGCCACCATGGCGGCGGCCGGGCCTGCCCTTTGGGATGTCACCGCTGACCCCAGGCGACTACAAAACTCCCAGGCGAAAGGGGACCCCAGCTCCACTGTGCCGGTGGCGGCGGCGGTAGAGAGACAGCAGGCTTGCAGCTCAACCCGACCGACTCCGGCGCGCCTGCCGAAGGGCGGGGCCCGCGGCCAGGCACGCCCAGCTCGGGGCGGGGCCCGGGCCGCACCGCCCCACGCGTCCCGGGAGCGCCCAGGTGCCGCCGTGCGGACACCCTCGGGGCAGCCAGCGGAGGGGGGACCTACAGCGACCCGAACTTCTCTCTCCCGTGCTCCCTAGCTCCTCCCGCCCCCACGAGCGGGGCGCGATTGCTGGGCCGGCTGACCCTGGGAAAGGTCCTTTCAGGCGCCCTGGCACTTTCAGGGCGGAAGAGGTGGCGGCTAGAAAGGAATCTGGGGCTAAGCTACGCAGAGGGAGGGAAGGCGTCTGGGGGGGAAGCGAGCGTTTTAAAAGCCCACGTTAGAAAGAGGTGGTATTGTTTTGCCTCCTTCCAGGCCAGTCTCCCCTGCACATATGTTATTATTTTTTAAATGAGCATCCTCGGAGTATAATCTACAAACAGTAAAACGCACACATTTCAAGTGCACCGTTTTTTGAGTTCTGGCAAATGTAAAAATCCACGTAACCACCACAATCAGGATACAAAACATGTTCACCACCCCCGGAAAGTTCCCTCTAGCCCTTTTCCTCTGCACCCACTTTAAAATATGACTAGGATAGTAAAAGGCTGCCCGCCCCTCGGAAGAGCAATCTTACAAGACTGCCCTTCAACTATAAAGCTGTGCAGCCATGACCTGGATTACTACGCCTTTCTGGAGAAACGAAGACATTGTATTAATAAATGCCCGAAGAAGCGATTACAAGATGGTCTGTAGCAATCCTGTCTGAGCAGTAAAAGGAAAACAAAACAAAACAAAAAACCCAAACCAAAAATAAAACTGGAAACAGTGGTCACATCCACCAGCAGGGAGTGCTTAACTAAACTTTCCTCACTGTGTAATGTCACGGGGCATCAGCAACAGTTAAAAAGGAGGGGGGAAATGGGAGCATCACTTGAGGTCACCAGCGTGAGACTAGCCTGAGTTAGACCAAGACCATTACTCTACTAAAAACAGAAAAAATTACCAGGTGTGATGGTGGGCCCTTGTAGTTGCAGCTATTCAGAGGACTAAGGCAGGAGACCCGCTTGAGCCCAGGAGTTTAAGGTTGTAATGAGCTATGATGATGCCGTTGCTTTCTAGCCTGGCCAACAGAGTAAGACTCTGTCTCAAAAAGAAAAAAAGAAAGAAAAGAAAAAGGAGATGGGTCTATGGGTGCTGTGTGGAAAGATGGCCAATGTATTAGGTTCAGTTTAAAAATAATCACAGAGTAATAGCCAGCTGTCGTGGCAGGCGCCTGTAGTCCCAGCTACTCTGGAGGCTGAGGCAAGAGAATCACCTAAGCCCAAGAATTTGAGGTTGCTGTGAGTTGTGACCACACAGCACTCTACCAAGGGTGACATAGTGAGACTCTGTCTCAAAAAATAAATTAATAAATACAAATAAAAATAATCACAGAGTAAGCATGGTACAATACTATTTGTGTTAAGAAAACATATCTATAAAATATATCATATATTTTCTAGAGAGACATATTTGTAGGTAAATTGCAGGAAGCACTGTTCGGGAAAATCTGCCCCAAACTTTTGTCAGTTCCCTTGTGGTTTAGGAAAGGTATCTGGGATTAAAAGATTCAAGATAATGGACAAAGGGGATTTTAAATTTATAGTTAATGTTTTAAATATTTTACAGAAAAATGTACTCATTACTTTGGAAAATAGAAATAAGTTTTTTAATATTAAAATTATCATTATCTCGGCTCGGCACCTGTGGCTCAACAGGCTAAGGTGCCAGCCACGTACACCTGAGCTGGCGGGTTTGAATCCAGCCCGGTCCGCCAAACAACAATGACAGCTGCAACCAAAAAAAAAAAAAAAAAAATGGCCAGACGTTCCAACCAAAAAAAAAAAAAAAAAATGGCCAGACGTTGTGGCGGGCACCTGTAGTCTCAGCTACTTGGGCAGAGGAGGCAAGAGACTTGCTTGACCCCAGGAATTGGAGGTTGCTGTGAGCTGTGATGCCACAGCACTCTATCCAGAGTGACGGCTTGAAGCTCTGTCTCAAAAAAAAAAAAATTATCATTATCTCAAATGTTATTATGTAGGCTGCACTGTTGAATCTTATTTCTCCTAACATGAAAATTGTGGCCTCATCTGGCGGTGCTCTGGGGAGACACTGTCTTTTGTTTTCACTTGAGTATGCAGGAGGTAGTAGGAATGGTGATTTTTAGTTTCTGTTTCAGCATTCTTTGCCTCCAGTTGAAATCAGAACCTAACAGTTCTTACTTTTCAGGTAGGAAATCTCATAATACATAGCTCTTTCATACCAGTATCAAACCTATACCCTGGCACTATATCTATCCACCTTTCTACCCAGCTAGTACAGACAAACTGCCTTTGGAAGCAGCAATAATCTAGCCCAATTTAGTTGGCCTACTCTTGCCACACATGTAAAGGGAGCTCCTGAATGAATGGGGATTCAAACTGAGGTTGAAGAAAGTGCCTGATTTTACCCCCTCAAATATTATACAACCTGAAGTAAATAGGAAGAAAAATGGTCAGAAAAGAGTTAAGGGGTGGGGAAGAGCAGCTCAGAAGCACCCATGTTTTCCTACTCACATTACTAAATAGAACTTTAACCTTTTAGCCTGAGCTATGCTCATGGGGAGCTCACAGAAGTAACTCCCCAACAAGAGCCTGGGCAAGCTTGGTGGGGGATTGAAGGGGACCACTACTTCACACAGCTCCAGATTACTCAACAGCCAAAAGCAGGGCCGCAACATGCAGCCTTTGATTAACTATGCAGGCAAAGCAGGACCAGGAGGCAGTGACCAGTCTCACTCAGGACTTGCCTGGCCACCAAGGATCTGCACTAAAGTATCCAGAGCCACTTCTTATTCTCTTCCTCTACCTCCTCTGCTGGTCCACACAGACGCACCATCTCAAATAGAAGACTCTGGCTATCAATAACACATTTGGGGACAGACTTTGACCCCCAGTGGAGCTTGCTGGGCCTTGTACTTCAGTTGGAAAATGTACTTATAGCACTTGATGAAGAAAAGAGTCACCTGGGCAAAAGTATCCTTAGAACCAAGCAAGGAATCTGACATACCTAAGTCCAGTACAGTAAAAAATAAACCCTAAGAGATAGAGGGGGCTTTAACTTCAAGTTAAAGTACAGCCATTGCAGAGTGAAGGATAGTCATATTGGTTGATGAGAAGGCTACCATATCCATTTTCTCTTAAAACATTTTTTTTTTGTCTTCCTTAAAAGATGATGGAACCATAAAAGTCAATTACAAGTATACAAGGCTATATAACATAGGTACAAAAAACTTATCTTTTTCACTAAAAATGCTAGGCAGAGAGATTGCTAATGGCCTGTAACAATTTAAAATAGTGCTGCTAAAAAACATAAGCTACAAAATGAGTGTGAAAGGAAAGATGGGAATCTGGAGTTCCCTTGGGTGGTCTGATTCTTCCAAGCTTCTCACAGCATAAATGTCTCCCCACCCTGAATAGGATTCTGGTGTTTAAAGACATATATTTTCAGTACAACAAGGCCTGTAAACTCAAGCCAGTGATTTTGGGCATATATAAGCCATGTATGTGGTCCTTGAGACATTTAAAGAATTTTGAAGGGTATTTTTGACCCCATGCAATTTCCCCCTTGTGCCCTGACTTCAGAACCTCCCCCATGTCTAATGTACTGCACCACTATTAACAGATTTGGGGTTTGGGCAATCGGCCTAGGATGCTAATCAGGGGTGTCCATGATCAAAGACTTTGTCAGAAAACAGGCAACGCTATAGGAGGGTTTCCAAGCACATCCTTGAGGTTAGTGTCACAGTTGAAGGAAGCTGGCCCACAATGCCGCCAAGCTAAGTGGCCCCCAGGAGCCTGGCACTCCCCATCCTGCCTGTGTGTATGTGTTTATGGGCTTAGGAACAACACTGCTCTAACAGGCAGCTTCACTCAAAGCAAAGGCACAAAGTGCCTTTCAGAACTCGCCTTCGGCACAACTCGTTGTAATCCTATAAAACGCTTCACAGCCGGGCAGTGTTCCTCACAAGCCAGAAGCCTGGAGACTAGAATAAAGAAGGCTGTTCTGCATTTCCAGGAACAGTGCCAAGCACAGGGCCTGTGGTCTCACCTGTGCCGAGCAGGGGTCATTTGTGCAAATGGTAGAGGGGTGGGCCTCCACACACAAGCCCACCACTGGTTATCACCTCCTTTTAGACTAGCAGACAACCAGGAAAGGCTGCAGGGGATGCCGGCGATGGGTGGGGGGGGAGGGGAGGACATCTATCAGCTCCTCAAATCCCAGTACTGTGAGTAGAGCAGGCCCAGTGTGAGACTAAAACTTCAGAAGCTAAAGGGGCAGTGACAGTCTTCCCAGCCGAGAGGACAATGCTTTGTCCTGTCAGTATTCTACTTAACATCAGGTTTAATGGGAACCTTTTCTTCTTAAGGGCTTATTCATTTATTCACTCATCCATTCATCAAATACATAATGAGTGCTTATTATAGGTCAGGTGCTCTATTAGCTACCTTTTTCCTCTTCTCTATCCATTCCTGAACCTCTATGCCAGGCAGGTATTTAATACACACCTGCTCAAGATGTATGGTTGATTTTGAAATGTGGCCTTTTAACTGTAACCCCCTTGTTTACATTTGCAGGAGGAGCTCAGGTAATAGTAGCTGATCCCCCAAAGCCTAGCCCTCGACCATATGTACCTACACACCTGCTACCCTGGCATCTGGAGCCATCTCTTCTACCTGCTACTCTGACAGGGCCATGTAGGGACATGTCGGGCACATACATGTTCCAACACCTTTCCCTTCCCTTTCCATTTGGGGATGTTCCCAGTTAATGAACAAGTGATGGGGAGGGAGGAGAGCAAAAATCATGAAGAAGTTCTGGCAGTGAATTCTGAGAGATCAGAGCTGTGATTTACTGCTACACAGGTAAAAATGGCACGAAGAAAGCTCTGATCATATCTAAACTCACACAATTGTTATTTTTCTCTCCTTACCTGAGGATGCGTCCATTGGTTCCAGTCTAGACTTACAAAAATGCATTCTGGGATATTCTAAAACTGGAAGACTTAATCCTTACAGTCTCTTCAACATCTCATTTTCTGAAACAAGCCTGAAAAACTAGTTAAGTGATAGAGTCTCTTACTTTCTCCCAATGGGGCTAATCCAGTAGATTATTAGCTATAATGGGGGAAAAAAAGCTATAATAAAAAGTTAGCTATAAACATTAGCAAGACTTTATTTTTTTAAAGAATAAATAAATGTGGCTGGGTGTGGTGGCTCATGCCTATAATCCTAACACTCTGGAAGGCTGAGGTGGGTGGATTGCTTGAGCTCAGGAGTTCAAGACCAGCCTGAACAAAAGTGAGATCCTGTCTCTACTGAAACAGAAAAACTAGCTGGGCATTGTGGCAGTCACCTGTAGTCTCAGCTAGTAGGGAGACAAAGGCAAGAGGATCACTTAAGCCCAGGAGTTTGACACGGCAGCACTCTAACCTAGGGCAACAGAGGGAGATTCTCTGTCTCAAAAAAAAAAAAAAAAAAAATGAGGCTTGGCGCCTGTTGCTCAGTGGCTAGGGCACTGGCCACATACACTGGGGCTGGTGGGTTTGAACCTGGCCCCAGCCTGCCAAACAACAATGACAACTACAACAAAAAATAGCTGAGTGTCGTGGCGGGAGCCTGTAGTCCCCACCACTTAGGAGGCAAAGGCAAGAGAATCACTTAAGCCCAAGAGTTTGAGGTTGCTGTGAGCTGTGATGCCATGACAGTCTACCCAGGGTGACATAGTGAGACTCTGTCTCAAAAAAAAAAGTCTTTCCCTGATATAACACAGACAGGTGCATTTCCTAGCCTCTGGTTAATTAGAACAATGCTTGTAAACCAAGAGTGATATTGACCCCCAGGGACATTTGTCAATGTTTGGATGGATCATTAGTAGATGGGGACAGGGTGCCATTGGTATCTAGTGGGAAAAGGCCAGGGATTCTGGTAACACTTGTAATGTTACCATTGTGGAAGGACGGCTTCCCACCATGAAGAACTAACAGGTCCCAAATGCCAACAGTAGGCCAGGTAGCGGCTCATGCCTGTAATCCTAGCACTCTGGGAGGCCAAGGCAGGTGGATTGCCTGAGTTCATGGGTTTGAGACCAGCCTGCGCAAGAGTGAGACCTGGTCTCTAAAAATAGTTGGAAGTTGTAGCAGACTCCCGTAGTCCTAGCTACTTGGGAGGGTGAGGCAAGAGAATCGCTTGAGCCCAGGCATTTGAGGTTGCTGTGAGCTATGACACCACAGCATTCTACCAAGGGTGACAAAGTGAGACTATGTAAAAAAAAAAAAAAAAAAGCCAATAGTGCCACTGTTGAGAAATTCTGAATTAAAGAGAGAATAGAACTGAGATATGGCATCAGAGTTAAGAGAATGTGTTGGGTGTTGATCTGAAGGATATTTTTACTTTAGACCTTGATCATTGATTGGTGGCCAATGTCAGCTTAGGCTTGGCGGAGCAATGAAGAAATACTTAAGTGAAAAGAAGCCCCATATTGCTGTGTCTCAAATCTTCCCTAATGCCCAAAGTTGATCCCTAACTGAATAACAGAGCCCATAAAAAACAGAAAGAACAAAAGAATAAAGAAGAATATGGGAGTAGGGGGTGAAGGAACAGATAATTGTCTTAAATGCTTCAGATACCTGAATATATCTCACAAGACCAGTGAAAATTAAATTTTCATGACATAAAATTAAGAAACCAGGGAAGAGGAAAAATTTAAAACCCCAAAGAGAAAAAAATTTTTTAAAAAACCTCAAATGGTTTAATTTATTATGTTCTGTATAGCATGTGTGAGCAAAAACCTGTATCACTGAAGACTTTGCAGTAAGAATTCTGATTTTCAATTTGAATATATGATTATTAGCAAGCTTGTTTTCTCATAGAATTAAGCCAGCCCTTGGAACATTTTCTGTATACTAATGAGAGTCTTTGAATTTGATAGATAGTCTTACTTGTTTGAAAGTACTTCATATTTTAGGGTCAACAATTCAATAAATTGGTTATATTCCAAAATTATTTATTCCCCTGAGACTATAACTAATGTATTTATTTATGTTTATTTTGTATACTAACATTATGTAGAGAACTTAGAACCCAAAATGTATAAATTCCACCTTCGGATAGTGGAGATGTTTTCTCCTCCATTGATTACAAATTCAGTACTCAAAGTCATATTATTTCATCAAATCTAAAATGCCATAAACTGTAATATGGGCTATTATTTTATATACTCTCAAAAAAGAAAAATATTGCCAATTAAATTATATCACATGATCAATTGCAAGACCCTTGGCAATTCCAGAGAAGTTAAGATGTGAGGGAAAATGTCTATGACAATAACATAACTCACATCATCTGGACTGAATATGAACACCTGTAAATGTATAGAAACATGACTTCTTGGAGTCAGGAACATTTTCAGAGACTACTTATAGTGCAGTAAAATTAACTGAGAAGCTTATCAAGCCCATGTCTCTGGGCCCTAAATTGGATCCACTTAACTAGACACTTTGGCAACAGACCCCAGAAATTTGTAAAACATCCTCAAAGAACATTGTTTAAGTAGCATAGTGTTGTGAATTAGAATTATTAGCAAGTTCAATAATGAACCCTTTCCCTGGCAAGAAATACTGTGACCACAGATCTTTAGGCCAGAAGTATCCAGGAATAATTAGCCCAATGGTTGTAGCATCAAAATCTAGAATGGGCATAGGGAGCTGCTTATTTGTTCATTCAAACCAGTGTGCACAGAGCAAATACTGTGTGTCACACAACACACTACATGCAGGTGGGTACTACATCAAGGATACAATGAATAATAGGCAAATCCGGCTCAGCGCCTGTGGCTCAACGGGCTAAGGCGCCCGCCACGTACACCTGAGCTGGCGGGTTCAAATCCAGCCCGGGCCCGCCAAACAACAATGACGGCTGCAACCAAAAAATGACCGGGCGTTGTAGTGGGTGCCTGTAGTCCCAGCTACTTGGGAGGTGGAGGCAGGAGACTCGCTTGAGCCCAGGAATTGGAGGTTGTTGTGAGCTGGTGAGCTGTGATGCCATAGCACTCTATCCAGGGGGACAGCTTGAGGCTCTGTCTCAAAAAAAAAAAAAAAAAAAAAAAAATAGGCAAATCCACACTTGGAATAAGCCACCACTCAAGCCGCCCACTAGGAGATGTGTTCTGACTCTTAGGGTTTTGATTTACAATTTGGTATCCAGGGTTCCAATTAAAAACATGCTTATCTTCATAGCCAGGGGACATGACTGCATTTAAGTTTTTAAAAAATTAGCTGTGGAGAATGGGAGGGGGGCAGTTGGCTTGAGATATTTACCTGAAAAAAGACCTGGAGCTAGGGCAGGGATTGAGGGTTGTGCAGAAGACCTTAATTGCAGAACAAGTTCAACCAGCAGAAACAGGTTCAGGGACTCCAAGCAAGCATGTGTCTCATCTAATGGGGGTAGAAGTTGGCTGGTGTGTGCTAGAAGCAGGCCATTAGCTGAAAGTGTTCTGTGTGCTGTGGACATGTGTTTCACAGAGAGGTTAGAGGGTGTGGGTTATTAACTCAGTGCTTTGGTTCAGTGGGAACTGAATTAAAGGAACTTCTGCTTTAGTTGAATTTTTATATCTCACACCCAAAACCAAGCTCAGAAAACACAGTATTCCCATGCCCATAATGCTCACTAAACTGAAAGCTGGGGCAATAGAAATGGTTCTGCAACTCTGGCATAATAGGTACAACCAGGCTGGTTAATTCCTCTCCTTCTAGGTCGTCTGTGACCCCAGGCTAGGGTAACCCTTGCTGTGTGCTGTACCTCTTTCCTTAATAGTCATCCTGCTCACATTGACTGATTTAACATCTGTCTCTGCTTCCTGGCTGGAAGCCACAAGGGAACAGGCACCATAGCTATCTTGCTCATCACAGCAGCTTTAGCTCCTTCTACAATGCCGGCACATACCCACTTCTGGGTCCAAATTTCTTGAAATGAAAACTAAATTGAAATGGGGCTCATTGGCGAACACGTCATGGAGGGAAGAAATCCAGAGAAGATTTTTGCAAAGAGGAACATGGCATGTTTAGTTTCTGAGATGAGACCAAGAAGTCATATGCAGAATACCATTGCTGGCTGATAGAAATTTTGACAGGTAGACGTAAGTCCCTAATATTTAGTTTCTTAAAGTGTCCACAATTCAAGAAGTGTCCACTTTGAAAGGTGGCTCCTACCATGTATAAGACCTCTTATCAAACAGCTTATTTTCAAAAACATCTTGTACGTGCTTATCTGCCTTTTTCCTCCCCTCAGAGGTGCTTTCCTTCTTTCCTTTCTTTAGGGTTTTGATTCCATGTTAAACTCTACGATTTTTTTTTTTGTCTACTTGCCACACTCATGTCTAGTGCTGTTTATACTAAAACTCTGTTCTCTTGAGATGGCCCCACCAAGGGAGCTGACTTATATTAATGGGGAGGGGAACTTTTTTTTTTTTTTTTGAGACAGAACCTCAAGCTGTCCCCCTGGGTAGAGTGCTGTGGCATCACAGCTCACAGCAACCTCCAACTCCTGGTCTCAAGCGATTCTCCTGCCTCCGCCTCCCAAGTAGCTGGGACTACAGGTGCCCACCACAATGCCCGGCTATTTCTTGGTTGCAGCCGTCATTATTGTTTGGCGGGCCTGGGCTGGATTCGAACCTGCCAGCTCAGGTGTATGTGGCTGGTGCCTTAGCTGCGTGAGCCATAGGCGCAGAGCCGGGGTAGAGAACTTTTGAAATTTTGCCTGGTATTTCTGCAAAATTAAATATGATGCTAATCATGGTGATATGAACAATAAAACACAAATAATAGTCTAGCATGGGGGGGAGAGGAAGGACAGAGGGGGAGGACAATTGGCAGAAGAAGGGAGGGCATGAGGCGCGATCTCACCTAATGTGCTCATAGTGAGGGCGTATAACATGATCCCTGGTTGGGGGGCTCTTTTACAACTGGAACTTTACCCTGGAAGTGAAATAATGTAACCTGAAAATTTGTACTCTCATATTAATTTGAAATAAAAAATAAATTAGTCAGTATTATTGATGCACAAACTGAAATAAAGAAAGAAAGAAAGAAATAATTATGATGCTAATCAGAAGTTCTCAGGCTGATGTGAAATTATGGACTAAGAACTTTTTGTCCAAAGAAGCCAAAGGAAGAAGGAACTTTCTCTATTAGCTGTTCTGCCAAAGGAGTGTCATGCTCTCCCCTCCTGTAGTCTTACAAGAGATGCTTTGAGAGCTCATTCTGGTTTAGCGACAGTATATGGCGAACAAAACTCATCTGTCAGTGAGTGGGAGGAAGGGAGGGAAGAAGGTAAGAGAGAATTAAAGTCGTAAAGTCAACATCACGTGGCTTCCTCCTTGAACTTTAATAACCCCAGGCTGCCTGCAGCCTCAGAAAAACCAAATGTAATGGGTAGGTACAAGGATTGCTCTGGTGCCAGGAAAATGCAATAAGACATAACTTTTACAAGGTAGGCAATGAATAAATGCCCTACAGGAACAAAACAGGCTTTTAACATCTCCAAAGTTGGCAGCCAGATGCCTGAAACGTTGGCTTAGTGCATCAAAAACAGGCAACAGATAGGGCCACTTTCTTTAAGATGAAGTCATCTTCCAGGGGAAACAATAGCTGGGGAGGATGGGGATTTATGATTCATGGAAGGAGGGGAATTTGATCTGTATTTTCTTTGCCACAGCACAACCCATTTTAATGCATGTTAGAGGTTTTCCACATTTTCTAGAGTATTTTAAAAGGAAAAATATTCTGCAGTTACTGAAAGAGCTATCTTTCTCCCCCGGGTCTGGAAGGGATCTGATTCTGCCCCATGGTGTTATTGAAAAGATCTGAAACTACAGCTCTTTATTTTGGATCCCACTGTTATAAAATGCGGTTTGAGGTATCTTGTTACACTTTACCTCCAGAAGTGTTAAAGGAAGTGTGTGTCATCAAAATTCAAAAATAAGTATGAAAATGATGTTGGCAGAGCTCAAAAACCAAAGAGATCAGCATTTTGCTTCAGTTTCCTGTTCATAAAACTTTATAAAAACAACCCACCCATTAAAAAAAAAAAAAAGCACACAATAGTTCACTATTCTTTTCCTAAAAGCTTGCCTCATGCCAGTCTGAAATTAGGTGCCATCACGTTTCCTGAGTTATAAGCTCCAAACATCTCATCCCTTTCCTCTCTCCCTTGCCCCCACCCTACCTGGCATCATTCTTGAATTTAGATGCTTCTCCGGTTTACGAGCTTAGCAGAGAGATGCCAACATTCTCCCTCCTACCTGTCCGAGAAGGCCAAGCATCTGCACCAGCTGGAAGCAGGAATAATTGAAGCTTCTTTCCCCCAAATTAATTCTCATTTCCTACAGAAACTTTTTTTTTCTTTTTTTAAAAAATTTTGCTTTAATATCATGGCACATACGATGAGGTTACCGTGTTTACACTTGTTAGGTAATATCCAAGTTACAGCTGGATCCTTCACTCAGGAGGTGTGCCACACACCTCTACATTTGTAGCTACTAGGTAGGAGTTTACCAAATACACCTCCCCCCCATTTCTTGAATTTAATTGTGTTTTTCTCTTACGTGGCCCTGTAGTTGTTCGTCTACTAGTTTCAAATTAGTATTGAGTGCATCTGGTACTTGCTTTTCTATTCTTGAGATAGGAGAACAGCCCATTTTACAAAGTCCCAAAAGCTGCAGATACATAGGTATGGAGAAAAGGGAATACTTACACACTGTTGGTGGGGTTGCAACTTAGCCTTTTTGAAAAGAAGTATGCAGAATCCTCAAAGAACTAAAAGTAGATCTTCCTTTTGATCCCACAATCTCATTATTAGGTATCTACCCAGAGGGATAAAAATCATTTTATCATAAGGACATTTGCTCTTCAACGTTTATAGCAGATCAATTCACAATTGCAAAGATGTGGAAACAACTCACATGCCCATCAACCCATGGAAGGACTGATAAACTGTGGTATATGTATACAATGGAATACTATTCAGCCATAAAAAAGATGGAGACCTTACATTATTTACGTAGAGGAGCTTTTAATATGGAAGGTTAAGTTACAAAGTGAAGAGCTAGGAAACTGAAAAATAATTATAAATGCACTGCCTCATGACATTAATTTTTGAAGAATAAGATATTTCCCTTCCAACCTAGCTCTACAGTCAAATTTTCTTTGTGGAACATTCAACCCTCCATCTGTCAGTTCCAGGAAGAACATAGAACATGAGCTCTAGAAGAGAACCTATATTCAAATACTAAGTTTTAACTTCTCAACTATATGACTCCAGACAATTTTCTTTAATGATGCCAAACCTCAATTTAATCATCTGTAAAATGGAGATATGAGACTTTCAAGGTGTTTTCTTTTGTTTTGTGCTTTGGAGACTGAGTCTCCCTCTTTCATGCAGGGTAAAGTGCTGTGGCATCATCAAAGCTCTCGGCAGTCTCAAACTCCTGGGCTCAAGTGATTCTCCTTCCTCAGTCTCCTGAGTAGCTGGGACTACAGGTGTGTGCCACTGTGTCCAGCTAATTTTTTCATTTTTTTGTAGAGACAAGGTCTTGCTCTTGCTCAGGCTGGTCTCAAACTCCTGGCCTCAAGCAATGCTCCTGCCTAGGCCCCCCCAGAGTTTCAAGGCTCTAAAGAGAGAAAGGCACATGAATAACTTAATGAGATGATACATATGTCAACATTCTAGGCATATGGTAAGCACATAATCCATACTATTATTAACCTTTCTGGTGAATAAATCATCCTACTCCTTTTTAAAAATAAATTAGAGAGGAAAAGATGGGTTTTGAAGATGTTTTCCATCCTCCTTTCTTCATAAAGGTGTTAATTCTCGAATTTAACCCTATGATGTTGATTTGACTGTTGGAAAGACATAGAAGCAGCAGAACAGTGAAGACTGAGCTGACTTAAATTAAGACATGGGATCTGGCTGGGCGTGGTGGCTCATGGCTGTAATCCTAGCACTCTGGGAGGGTGGATTGCTTGAGCTCAGGAGTTTGAGACTAGCCTGAGAAAGAACAAGACCCCATCTGTACTAAAAATAGAAAAACCATCCAGGCATTGTCATGGGCGCCTGTAGTCCCAGCTACTTGGGAGGCTGAGGCAAGAGGATTGCTGGAGCCCAAGAGTTTGAGGTTTCTGTGAGCTGTGATGACACCATGGTACTCTACCCAGAGTGACAGAGTGAACCTCTGTCTAAAAAAAGAAGACTAGGATCCAATCCTGGCTACATCATTAAATTTGCTGTGTGAGACTTTGGTGACTTTGCGGAGGTCAATTAACCACTTTGAAGCATTTTTGAAATGCAAAGTAAGGTAATTTAGACATAAATGCTTTTGTTCTTATGATTGTATAAAATAGCAAAAGACCAAAGTGAGTAGGGACTATTGTCTTGGTTTCATGCTATTTCATTTCAGGAATGTTTTCAAATAAAAATGATAATATCACACACATCATGATAAAAGCACATTTGGTATAGGCAGCCCGAGTTCTGAGTTGGCTCAGTATTGTAATATTTTATAAGCGCACATCAGAAAATTAAGGTCAATGTACTTATTTGTCATGAAATGCTCATGCATATCAAATGGCACAGCAAACAAGAGGTGAATATCAACTATGAGAAAAGAAACACTGACAGAAAATGGAGACTACAAATGGCCTAAAATATACCACTGTCACTTAAAAATAGGTATTTGACTGCATAGTTCTTGCATTATCTATCTATACAACAGTGTTTGGTTCCTCTTCTGTCTTCTTCCTACAGGCTAGTTGTGAGTCTGAGAGCTATCTGTTCTTTCAGTGGGTCAAGTGTTGCTGCCTTGCGGATTTTCCCCAGTCATAACTTCCCTTCTGCTATTTGGGGGTGGGGTGCTTGCATCCAAGTGGCAGGACTAGGCCTAATTCTCTTCTGGAGATAACACACCGCTGGCTGCTGGTATGTGATGCTGAGCACCACGGGCTTCTTAAGGCCGAGGGCTCTGTGCATCTCCCAGTCAAATTTCTGACCCCAAATATTTACATTTATACAAATCAGAACTAAAAGGTACTTGCAGCAACTTCTAAATGGTGCCTCATATATGGAACTAGAATTACTTGATAAGTCATAAACTTCATTATTCTTTAACCTCTGTTTCCCCCACAAGACCATAAGCTCCATCTACAATGATGTTCAGGGCTGCCTTCCCAGTGCTGAACGATGCCTGGCAAGTGACAAGAGCTCAACAGATGATGCTGATGGCTGATTAGGAGTTTGCTCTCTGTCAAGCACTATTTTTTAACTTTAATGAAGGATCTCTCTTTTTTTTTTTAAAACAGAGTCTCACTATGTTGCCCTGGGTAGAGTGCTGTGGCGTCACAGCTCACAACAACCTCCAACTCTTGGGCTTAAGCGATTCTCTTGCCTCAGCCTTCCAAGTAGCTGGGACCACAGGCGCCTACCACAACGCCTGGCTATTTTTTGTTAGAGTTGTCACTGTAGTTTAGCTGGCCGAGCCGGTATCAAACCCGCCACCCTTGGTGTATGTGGTTGACACCGTAACCACTGTGCTACAGCAGTGGAGCCAGTGAAGGATCTCTTGTAGTCTTTCCAATAATCCTATGAGATGAATACTTCTATAATGGAAGAAAATGGGGCACAGGGAGTTTAAGCAACTTTATCTAAATCATACAGCTATGAAGTGCACAGCTGAGGGTCAAATGCAAGTACTTTGCTTCTAGAACCTGAAGTTCCACTTATGGAGTGAAACATTAATCATTCAATCATTTATTCATTATCATTCATCAACTGGGGTGATGCCTGATGCCAGAGCCTAGGATGATGCCAGGGTTTAAGGATCTGAGCCTATACGATGTTATTAAAGAAAGTCAGAGGCCTTGGGTTCAAATCCTAACCCTAGATTCCCACACTAACTTTGGTCAAGTTTCTACCACTGCTCAGTTGGAGGTTGGCTATTCACTCAGGTCCTCGTCAATTGTAAACTCCAAGTGCTAGAGTCATGATTGGCATAAGCTTACATCTAGACAACTGCTGGGCACACAGTATGCTCCTTCACCTTCCACAAGGAAGAATCATCAAAATATCTTCAACAATCAAGCAAGTTACTCAACTTCTCAGAGCCTCAGTTTCCTCATCTGCAATTAGGATATAATAGCATGTACTTCAAATGGTAGAGAGGTGAAGATTAGAAAGAAGCCTAGTAAAGGAGCTGACACAGAGTAATAATTTCATAAACAGTAGCTCAGTTTATGATGGTCACAAACAGCGCTAAGAGATCAGTCTGGAGGAGGAAAGAATCTCTTCAAAGCCCCCAAACCAAACAACCAGTCAAAAAGGCATTTCTGAAATTTAGGTATTTAAATAATTTCTAAGAGCAGACTATATGTTTGTCACATCTCCCAAGCAAAATTTCCACTTTGGAGTTTTTTCCAAAAAATGGACTAACACAGACAAGATTGAGTTAACTTTTGATGGAACAAAACAAAAAAAACAACTATTGTGGGGAGCTCACGTCTGAGTACTAAAAAGCTAGAAAATAACATTAGGTGCCATTTGCCTTCTGCCAGATCTGTGACATGTACTGTCTTACTGAGTCCCCGTAACCTGCTAAAGAAGATGTTTGTCCTGTTTTTTAGATGAGGGCCTAGAGGCTCAGAAAAGTTAAGTATTTTGCTCAGGATTACTCAACTGATAATTAGTCATGCCAGAACTTACTTAGTCTGCCTGAAATGCTGATGGTCTTAACGATGTAACCACATTCCTCCCCAAGGGCAGGGTATCCTTGGCCCCAGAGATCCCCCACACCCACAGGACAGCCTAGTCCACAACTTGTGCAAGTGACTGATGGGAGGCCACGTGGTGGCCTTGGGTTTTAGTCCCTGTTTACCTACAGAATCTGGCAGCTATGGACAAGTCATTTAACTTTCCTGTACCCTGTTAATCAAACAGAATGTACTGGATTAAAGTTTTTCGATCCAAGTCTTGTGTAATGTTAATCACTTCTATTTTATACCCAGGAGGTCAGGGACAAAAGAGAAGCCAGGACATCGGGAGCTGACCTTCTGTCCCAGGAGCCAGGCTGGGGAAGGAGTCAGATACATTTTTTAGCAAACAGAACTGGGTGGCCCTCAGTTGCCTTCCATCTCAAAAATTTTGAAATTCTACTGAATTTTACATACAAGGAGAGGAGAGAGGGGAAGGGAGGGACTTTGGGGAGTCATGGCGGAGTGACGGGGGCTCGCCTTGGAGCTGTTATTGCACAGCAACCACAGTGTACATACTTAGCTTGTAAGCTTATTTAGGATACATCTGGAGTGGGGGAGCTGGTAGAGATAATGGAGACGGAAACTAAATTCTTCCTTTTGGAATGATCAGTACTGCACAGATCAAGCACTATAAAAATAAACTAAAAGGAAAACAGACCTGGATCAAATTGATAGAAGTTGAGGGGCTGCCAAAGATGAATAAACATGTCAAAGATGCTAACGATTTCTTTCCTTTCTTCTCAGCCACCCACCCCGCCATCAGCCATTTTCAGCCTCAAGATCAATTCTTTTCCAGGCGAATGAGCACACTTTTTTCAGAGGGATAACCACAGGTAAACCTCCCCCTCTCTGCCACCCCACACAGTTGGAATCTGAACAAAGGTGAACTGTCTGGAAGCTAAAGAATTCTTCTTGTTTTCATTTGTATCTTTGCCTAGGGTAGGGGCAAATAATTGTTTCAGGAGTTTCCAGCTTAGTTTTAGAGCTCAAAGGATAAAGTTTCCTACAAGAAAGAATGAGGAGAGAGGAAAGAAGGCAAAGAAAAAAATTAAACTAAACTATTTAAGTATTTCATTCATTCAAAGAACGGAAACCTTCTCTTCCCAGGCAAGGTGACAGAATGCTATAACCTTGGTCTGACCTACAGAAGTCCTCATCTAAGGATACGGACAGTAACAAATTGAGGGAATTTTTCTTTTTGTATTTCTATTCTGAAAACAGGGCTTAAGAATAAAATCTTCAGACTCTCTGCTGATGTTTCTACCATGAAATCAAGCTGCCTAATAAGCCACATTCTTCAGGCCACAAAAAGGTTGGCACATAATACGTGCTCAATAAATATTTGTCAAATGAATTAAAGAACAAAAGAAAAAGGCCCAGAAGGTTGACTAACGGCTGTCAACATAAGTGGACTGATTGGTTGACATTTTAAAAGATTTGTATGTCTTTGAAGTCAGGTCCAGAATAGCTTCTCCCTCATCCTTTTTCAAAATGTTTTATAATATCTTTCATTATTCAAATCTCAGACCAGGTTTTTCTTCTGAGACGCTTTCTCAGATCAGTCCAGCCCTGAGGAGAACTCATCTTCTTTTGAGTTCTAACAACTCTTATTACTACTACTTATTAACTATGTTCTGCTAGGTGGCAACTTTTGAAGTTACTTAACGTTCTTTAGCCTGATAACTTTTGGGGTTGTCTCCCCACCTAGAACTCCTAGAGGCCAGGCCTGTCTGTCCACACCCACCTCTATAAGTTTTCTTAGGGCACTGAAACTAAGTCTTCTAGAGCAATGACAGACGAAAGCTGGCATATTTTCAAGCTAACATTATCACTTGTTCCTACATTCCACTTCTTCCAACTAGCTGAAATGACTTTATCAGGTGGATAGGTATACTAAAGTACTGATGAGTAAAATTATATATGACTAAGGTTTGCTTAAACTATTCCTAAAAACGTGATGTAGTGAGATTGGGAAGTAGTTAACAATTGCTGAAGCTGATGGTGACTGGGCGCTAGTTATACTATCTTCAGTACTTGTGTAATCTGAGCAGATCATAAGGTATCATGGTTAGCAAATTAAATTGCCTAACTTAGAAAATTATCATTTCTGGCTTAAATACTAGTGAGGGTATCATTCTTCTAGGTATCGTGTTTAATATACTAAATTATCCAACCTAGAAAATCAGAATTTGTGGTCACTACTGGCAAGGGTATAGTGAAAATGGCACAGATAGAACCACTGATGAGTAAAAACTACTGTGATATCAAGAGATGTTAATATTATACATGCCAAGAACAATGCAAATATGCAAATCTTACCCCAATATTCCTACATGTGTGACTCGACTAAAAGAAAGTAATCCAAAAGAGGAAACAATTTTCAGTGCAGTGTCATTTAAACAGTGATGATTAGAGATAATAATAGACTAGCTATTAAATATGAAGAACACACTCTGTTCCCAGAGCTATGTTAAATGCTTTATATACATTATTCTTCTCTAAGCAACCTTCGAGGACTGTATTATGATTTCCTTGGCACAGAAGAAGATAGCACATCCCCAAGATCACCCAGCTAGGAACTGGCAGAGCATGAAATCTGGGTCCAGCTGGCTCCAGGGCCCACACTTTCCAGTCCTACACTAAAATGCCCTGAAATCCAAATGCCAGGCAATAGAGGGTGTTTCATTAAATTATGGTACATCCACTGGATGAATATTGCATAATTAAACAAGTATATTCATGAAGCCAAGCAACATGGGAACATGCTAAGTGAATAAAATGCAAAATGAAAACTGTTTATGAAGGCACCTAAGAAATACGTATGTATGTGAGAAATATAGGAAGAAACACACAAGGGCATGTATTAGCTTTTCGTCAAGATAACCTCCCATCTGTACAGCATTTCATAGATTCCAAGGCACTTCCACGTCCACAGTACGTATATGTATACGTATGTGAATATGTATGTATGTGCGAAATATGTATGTGGAAAAGCACGGCAGGGAAACTACACAAAATGAAAATCATGTTGAATCACAGGGCAGTTCTCCCAGTTATGGGGCCATGTGACTATTTATTTTTTAATTAAAAAATTGAAAGTGGGGTAATTTGAACCGAGGTGCCCACAACTGCAGATGGAACCGAGGCACTTTAGTAGGGATGTTTCCATACATAGTGCAAACCATAGTTTCTTCAAATAAGTTTTCTTCTTCTTTGGAGCCCCTCCCAAACTAAAGGAAAAAATATTCTTCTTCTCCTGCTCGGGATATTTTCGGTTTTTGTTGTTTTTTTTTTTGTAGAGACAGAGTCTCACTCTATCGCCCTCCGTAGAGTGCTGTGCAGTCACAGCTCACAGCAACCTCCACCTCTTAGGCTTGAGAGATTCTCTTGCCTCAGCTCGGGATATTTTCCCAATGACCTCTGCTAGGCATTCACCTACTTTGATCAGGAAGCAAGAATTATCCTCTAGTTTCCTCTTGCAGCAGATGCAGAGAAGGTTACAAGGTGAATGTCTTAAACATACCACAGAGAGAAAGAAAAAAAAAAGACAACAGCTTAAATGAATCTACGAAAGATTGTTTCATGATTATCTCTCTGACTCTCGTGAAATTTTCTCACAAGTCATTTGCTATCAGTGTGACTGAAAAAGGCACCAGAAACGAGGAACTCCATTCTCCATCTTATCATCATCTAGCCCCAGCACATCCTAGCTTCACCTACCAGACTGCTAATCGCCTCAAAATCCCACATCATAGCCCAGCTTCCTACGCTCACTTTTCTCTTTCTCCCTTTCACCTTCCCTGGAAAGACACATCAGACTGGTTCCCAGAGACAAATTCACTGTGAGATTATGGACATGGAAGTGCCTTGGAATCTATGAAATGCTGTACAGATGGGAGGTTATCTTGACGAAAAGCTAATACGTGCCCTTGTGTGTTTCTTTTGCCATAAATGAATTCCAGAGACGTTCCTTGGGAAGGATAAAACCCCCACAACTAACTAGATCCCAGGTTATTTTAACTGCCAGAACTAAGGTTGCCATAAATAATCAGCTTTTTATGACAAAGCTTCTGCAACTGCCCTGGGGATCATTATCACCTGGAAAAAAAAAAAAAGCTAATCTGTGAGCCAAACCACATGACCAGTTGTGATTCTATATGGTATTCGTCAGTACCTGTCACCAAGATAACAGCTTAATCTTGAAAAGGGGAGGTAAGAATATTTTAGAGAGAGAGAGAGCCCTTCAAGAGACTTCCCTTTAAAAAGCTAAACAAAGAGAAAAGGTTTTGAGGAAAGAACGAAAACAGAACGAGCCAGAGAGCCAATTGGAAGAGAAGGCTGTGCCAAAGCCGCCAACCTCCAGGGAGTTAGTGCAACTTTTGTTGAAGATTATGGAAAAGCTACTGTTTCAAAGCCTCTGGCTGTCAGGGGGAAAAACACAAGAGACAGTTTGCTGAACAGAGAGCCTGCAACAATTCAAGTTCAAACAAACAGAATTCCAGGAATTAGGAAGAGAGGAAATTGCAAGGTGCTCTGCAAATACTGCAAAGAAAAGGATGTTTAACTATTAAATGTCAGTGAAAAAAACAAATACTTTGTTGTGATGGCATTTATTTTGGAGGTGGAAGATTGGTAAGGACAGGAAATAATAATGGTAACAGTAATTATAATAATAAATGGTGGTATAACTAGCAGCCAGGCTTTTTTGATCATTCATTAGGGGCAGAATTGTGCTGAGCACTTTGTAAGCGTCATCTTCTTTAATCCCCATGGCAACCTTGGAGCTCAGTCCTACTAATGATTCCCTTTATAGATGAGGAAACTTTGCAGACAGGCTCTACAACTTCTTTGAGGTCACAGTGACAGGACTATGATTCAAACCCAGATTTGCTTAAAAGCGTAGGCTTTGAATCCTTTACACACGGCTATATAATTACTAGGTCTCACAGAGCAATGCTATTTTTGAAGATTACTGACAATTACAAAGTTCAGAGCTGATGGTCAACTTGGTCAGCATTCTGCCTTCTTGCCTTCTATCCTCAAGACAAAATGAATAAACTACTAACCAGTCCATTTTAGTAGCTGTGGATATGTTTCCTGGAAAAGGATTAGGATAATCTGGAGAGTTTTTCTTTATTTATGGCCATAATTATATAAGAGCTAATTATACACCCGAATTCTCAGAGTAAAATATCTTAGTGGCATCAATGTTTAGAGATTATTTATTTATTTATTATTAAATTATAGCTATGTACATTAACACAATCATGGGGTACAGTGTGTTGGTTTCATATATAATCTGAAATATTTTCATCGAACTGGTTAACATAGCCTTCATGGCATTTTCTTAGTTATTGTGTTAAGACCTTTATATTCTGCATTCAGTAAGTTTCACCTGTACCCTTCTAAGATGCACCATAGGTGTGGTCCCACCA
>CAUYRH010083531.1:0-46705 GCA_963574655.1 Perodicticus potto | reverse complement strand
GTCCCTTCACCACAAATGCAGGCTCTGATTTGATGTCCAAGGGTGAGGGCTGTCAGGGGAGTGAAAAAGTGGTTCTGAGGCATCATCTGGGCGGGGAGATACCGCCATCCCATAACAGCCACAGCCAAAATCTGTATATATATTTTTTTTTTGTAGAGACAGAGTCTCACTTTATTGCCCTTGGTAGAGTGCTGTGGCGTCACACAGCTCACAGCAACCTCCAACTCCTGGGCTTAGGCGATTCTTTTGCCTCAGCCTCCGGAGTAGCTGGGACTACAGGTGCCTGCCATAATGCCTGGCTATTTTTTTGTTTTGCAGTTCAGCCAGGGCCGGGTTTGAAGCCACCACCCTCAGTATATGGGGCCTGCGCCCTACTCACTGAACCACAAGCATCACCCACACAGCCAAAATCTATTTATTTATTTATTTATTTATTTATTTATTTATTTATTTAGCAGAGACAAAGTCTCACTTTATCACCTTCGGTAGAGTGCTGTGGCATCACACAGCTCACAGCAACCTCCAACTCCTGGGCTTAGGCGATACTCTTGCCTCAGCCTCCCGAGTAGCTGGGACTACAGGTGCCTGCCACAACGCCCGGCTATTTTTCTGTTTTGCAGTTTGGCCAAGGCCAGGTTTGGATGCATCACCTTCAGTATATGGGGCCGGCGCCCTACTCCATGAGCCACAGGTGCCGCCCACTGCCAAAATCTTAAGAGAACATGGAGTGATGTGGCCACGCAGCCAGCCCAGCAGCTTCTCCCAGTGTTAAACACACAGTTAACACATGACCTAGGCATATATCCCAGAAAAGGGTAACATACTTCCTCACAAAGACTTACACAAATGTTCATAGGAGCATTATTCCCAATAGCTGAAAGTGGAAACACCCACCCACGAGTTCATCAGCTCGTGGACAGATAGGTAACATCACAGAAGGGAACACCACTCAGCTATGGGAAGGAGTGAAGTACGGTCATCTGCTATAACAGGGATGAGCCTTGAGAACAGACAGATGCTGAGCGAAAGGGGTACACAAGCCATGTGTCAGGAGTCCATCTATGTGACATGTCTTGGGGAGGCAAGCCCATCAGACAAAGGGTAGGCTAGTGGGTGCTTAAGACCAGGGGAGGCGGTTGGGGAATCACTCATGGGTACAGGGTTTCCTTTTTGGGTGATGGAAATGTTCTGGAATTACTGGTGATGGCTGTGCAACTCAGTGAACATAGTAAACATCATTACAATAAGTAACCCGGAATAAAGCTGTGAGACAGACAAGGGAATGAGTGAGGCATGAGTTCTGGTTCAACCCAACATGGAGGGGCCAGATTCTGGGGGTTCCAAAGTGTGTGGTCAATGTAGACGGTAAACATGCTGTGGCCAAATGAGGTTTTCACGCTCCAGGGCTTGGGAAAGACAAGCACTTCTTCAAGGACGTCTGCAGTTGCCTATCTGGACAGGACGAGCCACCTGAAATGGGTCCCAGTTGTCATCCTCCCCACCCAGCTCCTGGTTTATGCTGAGCAGCACGAAGCAGCAACAACTAATGGCCCTCTTCTCAGCTTGGCCCACACTGGCAGGTGTCTGCCTCTGTGGCTGTGGGTGCCTGCCAACTCCTGAGGTGCATTATTTCTTGTCACTTGGAGCCTTTGCTCTCAGGGGGGCTAATGCAGCAACAGAGGGAAAGGATTATGATGTTAACAAGTTGGAACGGAACAGAAGTAAAGAGAACCACGTGCCCTGGCAGGACGCTTTCCGCCCTGAGCACTGCAGCCTTTTGCCCAGCGGTGAGAACTGTCTCAGTGCATGCACCAGGCGGCTCCTCAGGTCACTCATGGAGCACTGCCTGGAGTCCCTTCCTGCCAGCTGGTGTTTGCATGGCTTCTTTATTTTGTGTGACCTCATTGCTGGGCTGTGGCTCTGCCCAGCAGACACGTGCCTGTCAGGAAGGTGCAAAGTGCCCAGGGATCTCCGGGCAGGTCTCTGAGTTACCATGGCAACCCCGTAGGGTGCACCCTGCATTCACTGCATGGAGAGAGGAGATAAAAGGCAAAAGGAGAGACCCTTGAGGAAGCACCATCTCCAGCCCCAGCTCAGGCCCCGTCCGGGCATCTGCAGAACATAAATTCCTTGAGTGCAAACATCACATCTGGCACTGTCTTCAGATGCTGAGCACAGAGGACCTCCAAGTGGGATGCCCCAAAGTCGAGAACCATGGGCTATGTGGTCCCTGGCTGAGTTGCAACTCACAGGTTATGTGTCCCTGGCTGAGTTGCCAAGCCTGGCTGAAGGTGCAGCACCCCAGTGGGCTGAAGAGGCATGTAGGGGCTGGGCACACATTGGCCATTGGGGTGGGCACTCAGGAAGAGCCTTTCATGGCTTTGAATGTGCCCTTCCATCCAAGTAGGACACAGCACCACACCCCACCCCCACCCCCCAAAGCTGTCCCTGGGCACCTAAAGCCCTGACAGCAGTGGGGGGCCAGAGGGTGGCAGGTTCTTCGTTCTGGCTGCTTCTCCAAGCATTCTCTTTCTGCATTTCCATGGTGGCAGCTCCAAGGCTGGCCCTGTTAGGATCTAACACGTAAGGGTCTAGTTGCTAGGCTCTAGTGCCTAAGTCAGCCACACTCACCCATCCCTACACTGCACCTGGAAAGGCTGCTCGGCAGGGTCTTGGAGATGAACATAGGCCTCTCACCTTCCACAGTGCATTCTTCTCAAGGTGCCACCCCCTACCAGAAAGCCTGGCTGTTAGGATGGGCTGGGGAGAGAGGGAAAGAGTGGATGTAGGGAAGGAGGATAAGCGACCTTCACCCCACTGGTGTTGATGGAGCCTCCCAGGAAAGCCACCCTGCAGGGCCCTGTTTGTAAGGAAATGGACCTCTGCTGGGTCTGCAGAGAACCCAACCCTGCCTGGCTGCTGGCCACATGTGGGCCACCATGCCCTGATCACACCCTCTCTGGTCTGTCTAGTAGGGTGAGCCTGTCATTGTGCCAGATGCAGAGCAGGGGGGTTGGGGGCAGGTTCTGCCCCACGGGCACGTGTCCACACTTCAGGCTACTGAGCTACGTGGCCTGACTACCTGTGAATGCTTCTGAGTAAACTCACCCGTTTTGTGGGGTTCCTACTAAGCAATGATGGCTATGAAGTCAGGGCTGGCACCCCTAATTCTTTCTCAGGTGCTCGAGGCACAAACCCTGCCTGCTGCAGGACACTGTCCATGTGACCACAGCTAAACAGGTGGCACAGTGCAGAAGGGTCCCTGCCTCCACATCTTCACACCTGTCCATATGGACCACCCTCTCACTTTTCTACCTACACAGTAAGTGCTTATTAAGTGGCTGTGGCTGCAGCAGAAACCTCTCCAGATGCCTCTGTGGTCCCCTGCATGCCCAGTCCCCATACGTGGGCCCCTGGCCACCCTCAAAGTTCTTCACAGGGATTATATCCTGGGATCAAGTCTACTAGTGAGATGGGCAGGGAAATGGAGACACTGAGGCAGGCAGTCTAAGCCCCAGCTCATTTCTCTACATCCCTGGGCTCACTGGCCATAGGCCTGGTGATGACCACATAAGTGGGCAGGCTTTTTACATCTGTGCACAGGTGGGGAGCTGTTCATGGAAAGTACTGGACGGCTGTACCCCAGCCTGGAGAACACAAGGCACTAATGGACTTCTAGGTCAAATTCAGGTTCAGCACAACTGCTCCCCTCTCAGACCTGTCCCAAGTGCCCTTCACTCTGAGCCGGACACCCGGATTAAGTGGCATGACACTGAGCCTGGGCACTTGCATAGTGGCTAATTTTGCAAGGAACCACCTGGTGGCACACCCAGGAACCTGGTAGGCACCCAGAGTCCCTCCCACCTCCCCACCAAGGGTCCTGGGACTCAGGATCCAACTCCTTTTTCAAGTTAGTGAAGGTGCATCCCCACCCCCAACATACACAGAGGCTCCTGGCTCAGAAGCTGGGAGGGAATGTGTGAGGTAGAAAGCACATGACCTAGCTTTCTTCCCCTGCAAAGTGGGGGGCATGGGACTTTGACTCCACCATGGTATCACCAGGCCAGAAGGTGGCTGAGGTGCTCAGGAGACCTGGCCAGCACCTCCTCCAGAAAGGTGCACCCAGATGCTCAGGTGAGGAAGGCTGTGCTGAGCCCTGTGAGAGGATGGGAGCCTGGACCCTACTTCTAGGGGCCAGGTAACAGTCCCCGGGGACCACCCTTCCTTGGGCTGGGCTAAATCAATGGAAATCAGGGCAGATAAAATTGTTCATCTTTTCCTCAGCTTCCTCCGTGTTCCTTTTCTTAGACAAACGGACATTGTCATAGTGGACAGTGGACACTGCTGGACGCTGGTGGCAGCAGGTGGGCTTCAGAGAATGCAGGAGGTAGGGCGGTGCCTGGAGTGAGGACTGTCCAAGGCCGGCCTGCACCTGACCTGCCGCGGCTCTTCTGCTTCATCCTCTTTAGAACGCGGGGGCACAGCACCTGTCCTCCCAAACGCAATCAGAAATACATGTCAGGTCGGGACCAACTCCACACGCAGTTTAGTGAAACAAACGCTTCACAAACAGTTCTTGTTGCCATGCAGGATGCTGGTATTTATCTTATTTTGTGTTCAAGCTCACTACCCACTGAATGTCTGCCAGGACCCAACAACATGATGCTGAGACCAACACACAAGCAGCACACGCCAAGACCACGGTCATTGGAGAGCGCGGCGGGAGCTGGGCGCACCCGGCTCTGGGAGAAGGGGCGGCCCCGACGCGGCGCGCTCAGCGGGTTGCATTTAGCGCTACCATCTGGAAGCTTTCCCCTCCTCGCCGTCGCCCGGGATAGGGGTCCGGGGCGCCTCGGGAAGGCGCGAGTTGGAGGAGCGCTGGCCCACCGGGGAATCGGCCGCCGAGTCCCGCCGCTGCGCGAAGGAAACCCGAGACGCGTACGCCGCGGGGGACAGGGCGAGGCCCGCACGAGTAAGGGGCGGGACCTAGCGCTCCGCCCAGTCCACTGAGTTTGCAAACAGCTGCCGCCCCCGCGCACGCGCGCTCCTCCCTGTCCCGTCCTGCCCCGCCCCGAGGGCTGAGTGGGGTCCTCTTCAGCCTCGCGCGGAGTCCGCCCAGGGGCGGCCGAGAAAGGAGGTGAAAACTCGGAGGACCGCCCCCGGCCGGCGGCTCTCTCTGCGCAGGCGCGGCGCGCGGACCCGCCCACCCCACCCCCCACCCCAGGCTGCGCGGCCCTATTTAAAGAGCGGCGGGCGCGGCGAGCCAATGGGAGGCGAGCGTGTGAGGGCGGTGCGTGGCGGCGTTAGGCCCCGGATGTGGCTGCAGCGGCCCCTCCTCCCCCGCGCTCCCCTCAGAGTCCCGGCCGCGCGCCCCTCCTTCGGTCGCTCGGCGCCCGCGCAGGCCCTTCGGGCGGCGGCGACGAGGCGCCTCGGCGGCGGCGGCGGCGGCGGCGGGGCGGAGCAGCGCAGGAGCGGGCGGCCAGGCGACCGCGCGGCGGCGGAGCGGGCCGTGGCCCCGCGCTCGTCCCCCCCCGCGGCCCGGCGCGCCCCGGCCGCCGCCATGAGCGGCTCCTCGGGCACCCCGTATCTGGGCAGCAAAATCAGCCTCATCTCCAAGGCGCAGATCCGCTACGAGGGCATCCTCTACACCATCGACACCGACAACTCCACCGTGGCGCTCGCCAAAGGTAGCGGCCGGTGTCCGCCCCGCGTACCTGCCGGCCCAACCGCCCGCGCCCGCCGCCGCCGGCCCGCCGCCCCGCGCTGGGCGCCACGGGCGTTGAGCCCCCGGCCCGCAGCCCCGCCCTGCGGCGCTCGGGGTCCGGCGCCGGGATCCCCGCCTGCATCTCCGCCCGGGACGCCCCGACCGGCGCGCCCGGCCGGCACAATGGTGCCCCCGGCTCCCGCGGGCGTCGTTGCGGGCCGGCGCCCGGCTCCCGCGGCGCCGCCACCTCGCCCGGGCTGCCCTCCGCTGGGGCCGGGTGGCCGAGGGGGCTCCCGCCGGCCACGCTTCCCCAGCTGTCGGGGCGGTCCCGGGGAGCAGGGGCTGGCGTGTCCCCGTGCGTCCCGGGGAGCTGGGGGGCGAGCAGATGCGAGCCCTGTGCGCCTTTCTGGAACCTATTAGGCGATTGGGGCCTGACCCTGAACGGATCCCGGGGGCTAACGGAACCTCCGGGAAAACGAAGCCGCAGCTGACGGCTCCCTGCGCCCAGGTTAAGCTGCCTTCCTGGCCTTATCGGGACGCTGGGGCTGCGAGGCTCACCCTTTGTGACCGACCCCTGTGGGCGCCGCTGCGGGACTTCGGGGAAGCGGGCGTTCCGCGACTGCAGGCAGGAGCTCGCGCAGGCAGCGGGTGGCCTAGACTTTCTTTGTCTTGGTCCTCCGGGCGTAGGGAGCGCGCTCCGGAGACAGCGGGTGGGGAGCGGGTCTGGTGCGAGGCCCAGGGTCCTTCACGCGCCGTAGGAGGTTTCCAGGTTCCGGGGTTATCTACGCCCTGCGCTCAAACCCGGACAGACGGGCTGCGTAGCTGCAGGGGCTGGCTTGGCTCCCAGGCTGTGTGTGCACCGAGCCGTTGGTACTTTACTGCACTTGCCATGAGGTACAGTGGGAAACTGAGGCACGGAGGGTCCCCGGTGCTCAGTGACGCTGTGCTGTTGTCTTGTAAGACACTGGGGTCCCACGAGGGAGGATGCTGTGGGTTGGGGATTAACACCCCCTAAGAAGTCCCTGGGGCTCAGGCCAGCCTTACTGAAACAGAAGCTGGTATTGCTTAGAGTGGGATTCTGGGACTCCCTTCTCCCTTTTGTTATTTTTGTGGGCTTTTCCTGGGCTTGTGGTAGGAGGGTGAGGAGCGCTCCCAGCTTCCCCGGTTCCCCCTCAGGAGCCTGCTCTTCAGTCATGTCTGGGGGGAGCTCCAGTGGCAGGAGGCAGTATGGAGGGAGCTTAGCCTTGAACTCTGTGCAGGGTGTGAATGCACCTTGGGGCATCAGGAAACTGGGGAGGTCTGTGATTTTTTCCTTGTCATCTTTGTGACCTAGAACTTCGGGAGCGTCACCAGCTGGTGCCTTGTGGGTACTGTCTGCTGAACAGTGGTGGTTATCGAATTGTTGGAACTGTCGGGCTCAGGGCAAGGGCACCTGTCTTCTGGAAGGCTTGGGAGCTATAGAGTCAAGAGAATTGATTGGCAACCTAACACTTCTTTTTCTCAACTCCTAAGTGAGATCCTTTGGTACTGAAGACCGCCCCACAGATAGGCCTGCTCCCCCAAGAGAGGAAATTTATGAGTACATCATTTTCCGAGGAAGTGATATCAAAGATATTACTGTGTGTGAACCTCCCAAAGCCCAGCACACACTCCCTCAGGATCCTGCTATTGTGCAAGTAAGTATGTCTCTGTTTTTTGGGGGAGTGCTCTTCTGAGAGGGGCTGTTTTCCACATGTCATCTCTTGGGCCAGAGTGCTCAACTTGAGCAGCCTCAATCTGTCTCCTTGGGCAGAGTGCTGTGGTGGCGTCAGCTAACAGCAACCTCTAACAACTGGGCTCAAGTGATCCTCTTGTCTTAGTTTTCCCATTTGTAGTAGAGATGGCAGTCTCACTTTTGCTCAGGCTGGTTGGTCTTGAACTCCTGAGCTCAAGGGATCCACCTACCTCCACTTCATACCTGTAATCTCAGATTGCTGGGATTATAGGCATTCACTACCTTGCCCAGCCGAGAACTAGCCTTTTAATGAAAAGGGGCTTAAATTTTGTCTAGGCAATTGATGTTGCTGCAGAGGTGTTGGTTCGTGTAGTTGACAGTAGGTGACGTGCTGTAGAGCATGGCCCAGGGAGGGGTCCTGAGAGGCCGTGTGTGTGTGTGTGTGTGTGTGTGTGTGTGCGCGCGCGCGCGCGCATTCAAGACAGATCTGTGCTGGGTTTGGGTATGCTGTGGTGGGGAGCATGTGGTAGTATGTGTAGTGTGAAAGGGTGGATGCTTGGGACATGGTTCTTGCCCTTAGTTTCTGGGGCAGGCTGCAGGGTTGGGGTGAAGTCTGATCCCTGAGTGGTATGAAGCTGAGACACCAGCAGGGCAGAGTTGTCTCATGCTGGCAGAGTGCCATCCAGTGCTGTGGGTCTGGTGTCTCATGCCCACCTGCTGGGTTATATCTGGCCCAGCATAACCAGGGGGCTAAGGTTAATATTTTCTTAGCTTGTACACTTAAATGCTCAGTTTCTCTTTTTCTCTCTCCCCTCTCAATGCAAAACCAAAAAAAATTTCTTTTTAATATTCATTGGCTCTGGGGTTCAGACTGCACCAGCCTCTGGGAGTGAGCCTACACCCTAGAAGGCAGGATCATCCAGGGAAGGTTTTGGGAGCACATGGAAAAACCCTGGCCAGACTTCTGAAGGCTTGGAGGGAGGGTCCTCAGGGACTTCAGAAGATGAAAGTACCTGAGCCAGGCCTGAAGAACAAAGGGGAAATGGTCATGTGAACAGAATGTCGGAGGTCAGTCCCCAAACAAGCAGCAGTGCTCCTGAAGGCTGAGGTGCCTGGAGAGAAAAGGGTGTTTAGGAAAATGTCAGTCCTTCCCCAGCCACATCTCTGCAGTGGGTGTGAGGAATCAGGGCATTTTCCTCCTGTTACCTAGTGGCAGTTGGGAGCCAGTTGAGGGTTTTGAGTTAGAAGAAATTCAGGTTAGAATTACGTGGACAGGCGTAGCTGAGAATGAAATATTGTGGAGAAGGCAACTTATTGTCATACTGGAAACTCACACCCCTGAGGACTGCTGCAGCATCTCTGGAGTATAGGCTGGCAGCAGGGTTCCGCTTCCCATCTGAACAACTGCTCAAATGCAGGGTTGGGGTGGTAGACTGGCTGTGCACCATTCTCACCGTGTGTCTCATTGTTCAGTCTTCCCTGGGCTCTGCCTCCGCCTCGCCCTTCCAGCCACATGTGCCTTACAGCCCCTTCAGAGGGATGCCACCTTACGGTCAGCTGGCAGCCAGCTCCTTGCTCAGCCAGCAATATGCCGCCTCCTTAGGGCTAGGTGAGTAACCTGTTCTCCTTGGTACACCATGCCTGGAAGGAAGTGACTGCCAGGAAGTGCCACCAGGCCCCGCGGGTGGGGAAGGTGCTGTTGTTACGTTGAGCTCATAGACTTGCAGACTTCTGTTACTGGACACGTAGTAAATCACCCAACACAACTTCAGCTCATAACCATGCTGAGTGACTACTTAACTGAGGGTAAAAGGCAGTAGTCTGACTTTGTAAGCAGATGAAACAAATCAAAATGCATTTGAAATGTCAGTGTGGGTCTAGGTGGAAGTCCTGGTATAGCTGCTTCAAAGAAAAAATAATTGATACACTTAATGTATCTAATACTACAATTAATCATAAGCTTGATCTTTTAAAAATATCTTTGGCTTAAAAAAAAATACTACAAATGATAGCATCGTGGAACCTGGTGGCTAAAAAAAAATAAATCACAGCTGAGTTCTAGCTCTTTGCATGTTTGTAAGCCTGTGAGAAAAGTTGAATGTATACCCACTATTGTGTTCGCTCTTCTGCGTAAATGCCTTACTCAAAAATGGTTTCAGCCAAGGTTAGATAATCAGCCCCAACGTAAGATTCTATCCTCAAGGTGTAACGTGAGACTTCACCTTGTCTTTGACCTGGGCACGGCTTTGCAGTTGTGTTCAGAGCATGGAGCAGGCAGGTGATCACCCACCCTTGCTCAGACTCCAGCCCAAGGTAGTTGAGACAGGGAGCACTGATTAGGTCTAGACCAGTTCTTTGGGTCACTTGCTGCTATAAATCATGTTTGTCTTGATTGCTGTTCCTTGTGTGACAGGTGGCCTTCTCAGCCTGGCTCACTGTGTTTCTAAAATGTGTTTGTATGAGCAATGCCTACGAGAGGTTGCTTGGCTCTTTCCAAGCTTGTTGTTAGACCCAAGACAAGTATGTCCTGACTTATTTGTGTGCTTTCTTTTTTGCTCTTTTTCCTTTATCTTCTTTTAGAGAAGTTGGTAAGCCCTCCAGCCTCAGCCGCTGCTTCCAGCCCTAGCTCTTCTCCATCTCCACAGCCTGTTTCAGAGCTTGACATGTCCTCAGAGCCACAGCAGCTCACTGCCAAGGGTAACTGCAGTTTGGGAGAACTGCATGCTGTCTTGCAAACCATGCCAAGAGCAAGGGGGTAAACCAGTAGACAGTAACAGTAGCTTGAGCAGATCATTTGCCAAGCCTGGGATTCAGTTGAGCTGCTTATTTGTTGTAATATACAGTCGTGATTTATGAACTACCACAGTTTTAAAGAAGGGATTAGAATCAGTGGAGTGCTTTGTTCACTCTCCTTGGGTGCAGGATCTGTTTTAACTTGTGCCACATGCCACCTTGTATGGGGAAACTGCACTGTGTGCAGAAGGCCGTGCACCTGGGGTAACCTGTTTTGGATGGCTGCAGTGGAACTCCCCTGAGCACCTCCCATGCTATGCTGTAGTCTGATCAGTGCGACACATAGGTTACCCTCTCAGGGCATTCAAAACGGGACTTGGGTTACGGTCCCCAGCTATTTATCCAGGTGGGCAGTGTCTGTCTGATGGCTGGCTTGTTAATGCTGGTGTGCGCCACCTTTCTCTGTGTGGGATGGTGGCACCTGTGGGGTTTCCTGACACTCTTCTCATTTACCCTAAAGTTCTGAAGTTCATGTTGACGATTCTTGTGCATGTCTTTGTTTCACACATGGTACTGGGGGCTTTGCCACAAGCAGGGCCATTACCCTGTCCTCGTCCAAGATAGTGCTTGGGGCTGTCCTTACAGCCTGCACCTGCTATCAGTCTGTCATTCTGCACGTGCTGCTTTCTGAATCCCCATGGACTTTCATGTATCTGCATTAGAGAAGCAGTTAACACTAGGCTCTTTAATTTTTACTAGGAGTATTTATGTAAAACTGCCTACAGGGCAAGATCGTTTTAACTAGTTTAGTTTTATAAAAAGTAAACAAGCCCAGGATCCTTGCTCTATCCAGGCACAGTATGAGCAGGAAGCAGTCAAAGCTTTGTTTGTCTTTCAAGGATAGTCACACTAAGGGAAGTGACAGACCAGGTTAACCTGCCAAGGGAGAACTTAGGTGCCTGTAGATGAAGCTATTCCCACCTGCTCTTGGAGGGCTTCTCTTGATCTGGTTATAAGGAGGTTTTCAACTATTCTAGTTCTGTCTCATCTACAAAATAAGATGACATACCCAATCTTCTTCTGTGTTGGGCTGCTCCTTAACAATAGCCCCTTGGTTAGGGCTTGTTTTCTCTGTCTCCGATCTCCATCTGCCTCCACCCAGTCCCAAATTGCCCTGTTTAAAGAATCCCCATGGGTCCCAAACTTGGCAGAAGAAGGGTGGGCAGGTGGGTTGTGCTCCTCTCTTTACTTAGGGTTCCACAAACTTGGTGTCACAATGTTCATCTTGTGCTCGGGGATGCCTGGGGGTGGCTTCTTTTGGGCACAGCCCTTAACTAAGGAAGGGCTGCCTGGGAATCCTTTGTCTCTTTGTGGTGGGCCTTTACTCTTGGGAGAATTGCAGGCTATTACGGTCTCTGAAGTCAGCTCTTACAACTTCATCCTTTTTAGTTTTATTATGCCTTAAGCAAAAATGACAGTGTTCTGGAATTTAACTTAAAGTCTGACCATTGTATTTTGTAGAGGATCCAGGCTGGGCTAGTTCTTCTCCAGTGGACCAGAAAGAAACAGGTTCTCAGATCCTGAATCCATCATTGTTTGGGGACCATTGAGCCCCTTCAAGATTAGAGCTCAGCAGTTCCAGGAGACCTGTCTCTATACTTCTGGGGCGATGTCTCTTTATAGGCTAGGTGGTTTGCCCCCTCCTCGAGGTTCCCTAACTCAGGAAGCTCAGGGTTTGGGGTATCCAGAGGTGAACAGGCCTCCTCATGCTACTTGGCCTGGCCTCACCTCAGGGAGTAGACCAGTCTGGGAGAGCTTTGCTGGGGTTTTGTAGAACCTTTAGGTGGCGGCCCTGCTTTCCTTCCCGCAGTGCCAGCCAGAAGGGACGAGGCCAGAGGTGTGCGATGACTTCTTTTCCTCTGTTTGTAAACCTTCCTCCCTCCTCAACTCAGGAGCTGGTTTTCCATCCATCCCAGTCGGCAAGAGCCCCATGGTGGAACAGGCTGTCCAGACTGGTTCGGTTGATAACCTGAATGCCAAAAAGCTGTTACCCAGCAAGGGTACTACGGGGATGCAGCTCACTGCTCGCCAGGCCCAGCCAAGCAGCAAGACTGCCAGCGGTACTTGAATACTTCTTCCTGGAGTTTGTGCAGTGTTCTAAAAGTGGCACACTATTTCCTGGGTTATTTTTTAAAAAATTAAAAAATACAGCGCCCCCATCCTAAACCCCATGTGCTTTTGCAGGGCAGGCCCATGCAGCAGCCTCCCGAGGTGCCTCCTCTTGCTGTGTGCCCCATGTGGTGGTGGTACCCTGCTTCCATGGCTGGGTTCTGGCTTCTGGAAGAGCTTTGCCTGACTCTTACCTTTTATACTTTAGATGCGGTGCAGCCTGCAGCTGTGCAAACTCAAGGGCAGGTGAATGACGAGAACAGAAGATCTCAGAGGAGGCGATCAGGTAACCCCTGTTGTCGCGTGACTTCTGGGGTGCCACACATTGTTTGAGCTCTGCTTGTCCCCTCCTGCCTGCTTCTCTGGTGATGATTTCAGGGGTGCTGAGTGTGGCTGCTGCTCATGTGTGCTGCCCTGGGTTGTTTTTTGTTTGGTTGGTTTTTTTAGGCTAGTCAAGTGAATCAGTGGGAGTATACCCTGGGTTGTTGTCTGATGTGTGCCTAAAAGCTTCTTGTGAGGTCAGCTGGAGAGCACAGCCCTGGGGCCTGCTTCAGCCTTGGCTGTCCTTTCTCCTCACAGGGAATAGGCGAACCAGGAATCGCTCCCGAGGGCAGAATCGTCCAACTAATGTCAAAGAAAACACAATCAAGTTTGAGGGTGACTTCGATTTTGAGAGTGCAAATGCTCAGTTCAACCGAGAGGAGCTTGACAAAGAATTTAAAAAGAAACTGAATTTTAAAGGTTTGACTCATGAAAATTATCATCTCTCCAGAGTGTCCCTAGTATGTAGGAAGAGATGACGGTGGCAACCAGGGCAAGCCAAGTGGTTGGTGACCAGCCTGGGCAGTGTGTGGCAGGGAATCGTGGGGGAGGGGTGAGCACGGTTGTGGTTGGGTAAGGTGCACAGACTGTGTGCTCTGGAGGGCAGAATGGCATCAAGTTCTCCCCCTAGCAGAACATGCTCAGGGAAGTGTTGTGCTGGAGGGCAACAGCTAGGTGGACCTGGAGAGACTTACCCCAGAAGGGAGTGAGTGTGGCTCTTTCTGAACCTTACTATGCTCTGCTTCTTTGCAGATGACAAATCTGAGAAGGGAGAAGAGAAGGACCCGGCTGTGGTGACTCAGAATGATGAAACTCCTGCTGAAGAGGACCTTCTGGGGCCCAACTGCTACTATGACAAATCCAAGTCGTTTTTTGACAACATCTCTTCTGAGCTCAAGACCAGGTAGAACCTGAGTGCATTAGTAGGAAGGATGGTTGTTCTGCAAGTCTCAAGAAGAGACTCATAAGGTGCTCTAACCTGGGATTGTAAGTTCAGGGCATGTGTGGTAGGGTCATTTACACTTCTGCATTATAGACTGACGAGGGCCAGCAGTAGGTGGCATTGAAGGAATCCTGTGACAGTCACTTGACCCGAGAGTCTGACTGAGGTTGAGTTTGTTTCCTCCTGGCTTCACTGCCCCACCCGCACTAAAAGTAGTCTGGCACCCCTCCTGGTGGGGTCCAAGTCAGCACCCCTCCTCCTTGCCTTGCCTAAGAGCCTACAGACCTTGCTACCTGGCTGCCTGGCCAGAGTGTTCTCACTGTGATCAGCCCTTACTCAGTGGTCTGTGGCAAGGGATCATTTCATGTGTTTTTATTTTATTTATTTATTTATTTCATTTCATTTTATTTTGTTTTATTTGAGACAGTCTCAAGCTATGCCCTGGGTAGAGTGCCGTGGCATCATAGCTCACAGCAACCTTCATCTCAGGCTCAAGAGATCCTCTTGTCTCAGTTTTTCTATTTTTAGTAGAGTCGGGGTCTTGCTCTTACTCAGACTGGTCTTGAACTTGTGAGCTCAAGCAATCCACCTGCCTTGGCCTCCCAGAGTGCTAAGATTACAGGTGTGAGCCACCGAGTCTGGCCTTTCATGTGTTTTTATCTTAGCACCTAACAGCTGTCTCTCAGATGCTGCCCTAGTGCACAACCTGGACAGTAATTGACATCTGTAGAGTGGGTGTGGTGGGCCCTCAGACACGACTGGGCATGGAGGACATAGCAGAAAACAAGCTGGGCAGTGTCCACCTCCCCACATTCACTTTCTACCACGGAAATAAACTGAACACATGCTAACTGTGTTGGGGAAGGCAGCAGTGACGGAGCGGGTGAGGTGTGGGCACAGCAGGGCATGGTCAAGGTCTCATGGGTGCAGCAGGTGTGTGAGGAGTGAGGCAGTTTCTGCAGGTGGGGCCAAGTGGCTGGGGCCAAGTGGCTGGAGCCAAGGCTGGCAGACACGATGGTGTCCTCTTGGGTTTTGTAGGTCATGATAATGGTTTTGGCTTTTCTTCTGAGCACTGTGGAATCCATCAGAGGGTTCTGAGCCAAGGTGTGGTGCAGCTTGACACGTGACAGCATCTGTGGGGGTGGTGGGCTGGAGGTGGGCCAGCCCGGAGGCCTGATGACCTGTGAGGAGACTAGTGCAGCGGTGCATGTTCCTGAGTGGAGTGAGTGACAGTGAGGGCAGAGAGAAAGGGTGGAGTGTGAATATGTTTGGAGGGTGGTGCTAGCAGTATCAGCCGACAGGGTGTGAGCAGAGTTCAGAATGCCTCCCAGGATTTTTGGCCTGGGCAGCTGAAGGATGAAGTTGCTGTTTCTTTATACATGGAACCTGTAAGAACAGTGGGTTTCCAGTAGAAGAGCAGGACCTAGTAGAGGGGTGTGCCACCTTGGAGCTGTAGTCCGGGGTGGCAGTGCCAGCTATGCAGTTCAGCATGGGAGACACTGAAGGTCATTGCAGCAGTGGCAGGTGTGTTGGTAGCAGTGTAGGTTCTGTGGCCTGTGTCCCCCCGTCAGTAGATGCATGGCATTCTAGGGGATTTCACTGTGTTCTGCCCACTCCCCATCTAGGAAGGCCCATTCCTGTACCCAGCAGCAGTGGGGGCTACTTTGATAGTACCACCTGCTCACTGTTGGTGACAAAGACATGAGTGCGTCCATCTAAGCATCCTAGTCTGCAGTAAGAGACAACCCTGTTCCAAGGCTTGACTGGGAGCACCTATGCTACCAGGGCCTCAGGCTCCAGTGCTGACCGGTCCCCCTCTTCCCCATAAGGGCTCTAGTGCTGCCTGTCCTTCCTTCCCTGGGCAATTCTGAGGACAAAGCCTGGCTCAGGAGCCTGTGAGGAGGTCCCTGCTGCAATCAGCATTTTACCTATGATTTAGTTCTAGGCGGACAACATGGGCTGAGGAAAGAAAGCTCAACACAGAGACCTTTGGGGTATCAGGGAGGTTTCTGCGTGGTCGCAGCTCCCGAGGTGGATTCCGAGGAGGCAGGGGCAACGGTGCAACCCGTCGCAACCCAACATCCCACAGAGCTGGGACTGGCAGGGTGTGAGGACACAGCCCAAGGTGAGCAGGGGAAGCTTCTGGGTGCTTTGGTAAGAATGCGTTTGAAAAGGAGTATGTAGGCCAAGTGTGGAGCAGGGATTGGGCTGGCTCTACATCCCAGTGAGGAGGGGCCAGAGGTGTCAAGGCCACCCTGAGGGCCTTGGTCCTCTGAATCGCCTAATAGCCCCCAACCAGGTCAACTAAACTGAATCTTGTGAGGCAGGACTTGGATCTCACCGTTCTATGAGTGAGGCTGTAGATGTGGGAGGGTGAGGCTGGGTGGGGGGTTAGTATGGGCGCTGCTTGCTACTTGCATACAAGGGTCAGCAACCTGAGAGCCTATTCCAAGCCAGTGTCTTGGTCCCAGCCCTGCCCTGAATCGCAGTCTGTGCTTTTAACAAGGTCCCAGGTGACTGTGCACCTTGGGGTCTGGGTTGTGGCATGCCACCTGGGTGCCTGGTACTGACTCAACCCCAGCCAGGTAGGATCTGCAGTGGTCAGGGCCTCTTGCCACCACTAGCTGCTTCCCTGTCCCCAGTGCATTACGTAACTTGGGAAGCCTGACTTGGCTCTGGGAGGGTTGGAGCAGGGGTGAGTGGCTCCTGTTCTCCACCAGGCAGCAGTGCCTGGCTTGCACTGGGCTGAAGCTCGGCAAGGCTTGCAGAACGCATTCATTGTCCGCCATCTCTTTCCGCAGGCTCCTGCTCAGTGGCACAGAAGTACAGCTGTGTATATCAGGACACAAAGAAAACTCGGCACTTACGGGGAGAAGTGGGTCACTTTGTTTATGGAGTTTAGAGAATTCCCAGCCTGCTACTTTTGTTTTGGACTTAACTGAACTTGGACATGGTCTGAGTTAGAGCCACTTGTTTGGGGGAAGTATTCATGGGTGACCTCTTGAAGGTATCCGGACCTATGTTTCCTGTTTAGTTGTGCATAGCCTAAGTCTAAGGTTCTGGTATTTTGCAAAAAGCTTTCTATGGTGAAAGCTTTGATCCTCACTGTATTATTTTTTTTTTGTGACAACTTTGACTTTTAAAGTGGAACCAAATCTCATTTGGCAAATGTGGCAGCCAGGTGCAGCTCTGTAACCCAGCTGGCTCTGTGCAGCTGGTGTGACACCCCCAGGGTCCAGTCTCAGGAACCAGGCAGGGTGGTGAGGGGGTGGGTGGGCAGGCCAAGGGCAGGGAAGGGGTGTCTCATGGATCATGTTGTAAAAGCAAACCGGCCGACCCTGACATGTTCAGATTGTCGCTGTCCAGGGTGGGGGCTGAATGGTGGGTGGGCTGAGGGACTTGCATTGGTCAAGGGGCCTTGAGTCTGGGGCAGAACTGTCACATGGATCCAGGCCTCTGCAGCCATCGAGGTGGGGGATCAGAGCCCAGGACAAGCCCTTGTGGCATCCTCTGGCCCTTCTGACTCAGGTCAGCCGGTCAGTGCTGGACTCCGGCCAGGTACTTCTGTCTTTTCCTCCACTTGGAAATGAGCCAGTCTTTTTTGCAAGGTCAGTTGACCAAAAGCATATTTATCCTCCATTGTAAATAGTTGTGTGTTTTTGTTTTAAAGGTAGGTGGTGGGAGGGTGGGGTATATAAATTTGTTGCATGAACCAGTGGGTCAGGACTTTAGTGTAAGCATGTATCCTGATGGGACATTTTGTTGAAAATAAGCACCTTGGTAACTAAAACCCCTTTAATAGCTGTAAAGGCTTTCGTTCTGTATTGATTAAGTTACTGTAAAAGCTTGGGTTTATTTTTGTAGAACTTAATGGCTAAGAATTAGAACATAGCAATGGGTCTGCTGTTGGAGTAAATTGTAAACTATAAATAAACATGCAAACCTTTCAAATGTTCTTCTCTGATGTGCTAGGAGTCTGTTGACTCTGCTTCCTGAATCTCCTCTGCACCACATTTGGGTTTGGAGCACACTTGGGCCAGAAGGATTTGGGGACTTGAGTCCCATCTGGTGCTTGAAGTGCAGGGACAGGCCTGGGTTCTCACTATCTGCTACCCTTGTGCTTGTAAAAAGTCAAGTTGTTCTCAGGGGCCTCTTTGCCACCCTCATGCGGCTTCCAGTCTCCCTGGGAGCATTCATGTTCTCAGGCACCTGAGAACCACTATTGGACTGCCTCCCAGGGCCACAGAACCGCAGAGCCTGGTTGGTTTTAGGCTGCAAGCATCCCTTACACTGCAGGGGGTTTCAAGGTGACTTTCTCAAAGCAATCTTCAGAGGTCTGGAAGGCACATCTAGTCACCTGTCTGGGTTCTCCCTTCAGGACCCGTGGTCTTGGCAGGCTTGGGAGCAGGGCCTGCCACCAGGCAGCCTTCCTTTGTTTGGGGGGTGGGGGCAACTGATATTCATGACCAGTAAAAGTCTTCTGTGATACTCATCCTAGGTGCAGCTAGCCACAGCTGTAACCCTAACTAGTTAAGTGATTCAGCAGTTAACTAAACAGGAATTGCCTTAATTGTTATCATGTCATAGTTTACCACCTATTACCTGTGACTGTGCTGTTAAAATGTTTTAAGAGTGCCATGATCATAGCTCACTATTGCCTCCTGGGCTATGGTTCTGGCTCTGAGTAGCTGGGACTACAGACGTGCACCACTGTGCCTGGCTAAATTTTCTATTTTTTGTAGAGACAGGAGTCTTGCTTTTATTCAGGCTGGTCTGGTCTCCAACTCATGGCCTCAAGTAATCCTCCCACCTCAGTCTTCCAAAGTGCTAGGATTATGGGCTTGAGCCACTGTGCTTGGACATGGTAATTTTAAACCAACAGTGGCTCTGACAATTACATATTTTATACTGTGCTTACAATGTATCTGGGGCCCTTTACTTCTTTTTAGAAGATACTATATGGCAAAAACCCAAGAGGAGCTGCTGAGTGAGGCAGATAGCATGGCAGTGCAGGTGGGGAGGGGTGACCCAAGGAACCAAAAGGTCCTCCATGTATCCTTAGGTCAAAGTGAGTGAAAGACCCTCACTTAAACCATGGCAGCACTGGAAGCCCAAGGAAGGATGGCGGGTGGGGATGGGGTGAAACAAAATTAAACCAGAAACAAAAACTACTTTTGAACATAGCTGCTGCTCTGCAGAATTTTTAGTCGCTTTTTTTAAGACAGTCACTCAGGCTAGAGTACATTGGTGTCAGTCACCCTAGCTCATAATCAGCCTCAAACTCATGGGTTCAAGAGATCCTCCTGACCACACCTGGCTAGGTTTTTTTTTTGTAGAGATAGAGTCTCACTTTATCACCCTCGGTGAGTGCTGTGGCGTCACACAGCTCACAGCAACCTCCAACTCCTGGGCTTAGGCAATTCTCTTGCCTCTGCCTCACGAGTAGCTGGGATTACAGGAAGCCAGGTTTAAACCCGCGGCATATGAGGCCGGCACCCTACTTGCTGAGCCACAGGTGCTGCCCAGGTTTTCACTTTCTAATAGAGATGGGATCTTGTTCCTGCTCAGGCTGGTTTTGAACTCCTGAGCTCAAGGGATCCTCCTTACATTGGCCTCCCAGAGTGCTGGGGGTCACAAGCATAAGCCAGGGCACCCGATCTTAAGTCAAAGATTTAAACTTCCTCCTACTTGTACTTGTGTCCTTCACATCATACCTTAATTATGGTCTTAAAATGGACATTCTGCTGTAATCCCACACAGAAACTGGAGTCTCCTGAATGCAGATTCCTCTGTAGCAACAAAAGGAGTTCGGACCCCCAAGGGGGAATGCCCAACTCAAATAAGTCACTGTCTTAGATTAGAGCCTGGCCACAAGGAACAGTGGGAAAAGCCCATGCCACAGAAAGCTTAGGAAAGAGAAAATACGCAGGAAAGATCCCACTTTCTAAAGAACTGTAGTGATTAAACCTAAAGATATACATCCTCTTAGAAAGGTTAAAAAATATGCAAGTTTATTGTAGGACACTCAGACATTATGAATAAATGATGAATGGAATGGAAATGCCTACACAACTGAGACTCAACCATGATTTGAATTTAAAAATTATTACAGGCAAGGAAATCTGATTCATCATCATGATGCTTTCTTTTGTTTCTTCTTTTCGTTTTCTTCTTTCTCTTTTTCAATTTCAGCAACGTATTTCTCAATTTCTTCAGGATTTAAAATCTGCCAAAAAAAATGTTTACAGTTAATCACAAGCCACACAGAGTGCCAGGGCACCAACACCTTTCTTGGGTGAGGGCCCCGGAGCCTGCAGGGGAGCCCAGTGCTGTCTGCTCAGCCAGGCTCCAGGTGCTGGCAGCTTTTCCTAAGACAAGTGAGTGGCATCTCTATCCAGAAAGAAAAACAGGAATGACTCCTTTCAGACATCTATGGGCAGCCTCGGAAAGACCCTTTCCTAACGTTAAAACACAGAATGGCTCTCTGACATTTCCTTCTGAACTGGCCCTACCTGACCCTGAGGATGAAGAGACTTCCGTGTAAAAACAGCAGACAAACTGGGCGATTACCTTGAGAGGCTGATCTCTCCTCATGACAGCAAGTTCTATGTTTTTGCCACCTGACTGAACCACCTTGATGGAAAAGATGAGAGAAGCATCAGACACCTCTATCCATCTAAGCACCGCATTTAAGATGTGTACCCAAACCTGGCATCGCAGTGGGTGGGGTGGGGTATGCAGTCCCATTTGTCTGACCCCTCAGACTCCTGCTTGGTGGCTGTGCTCTTAACTCTCCCCTCTACTACCATGACCTGATGCCTGCATTCCTGCTGACCTGGCTGTCCCCACTCTGCCTCTTTGGCTTCGTGGCCAGCACTTGCAAGGTCTGAAGGCCTAAGACCTCACAACCTGAACCATTATTCTCAGTTTTTTCCTCCATTTCCTGGCTCAAGCCTCTGGAAGGCCAAGTGATGGCTGAGAGTGGAAGAGACTCCATGGCCACAGGGCTGAGTTCACCACCTGCTGCCTCTGTTTCTCAAGCCCTGTGTGTCCTCAGGCAAACCTCAATCTCCTCTGCTCTACAAAGGACCTTTGTACGTCAGCTACAATTCACAGCAAACCACTCACTGGATGGGGCCTGGCACACGATAACTTCCAATGTCAGGCAGTACCACAGTGTCTACCTTCCCTGTCACCCACCCACAGTCACCAGCATGGTGCGGTATCTTTGCCCCCACCCAGACTTCAGATGCAGACTTACCTCCAAGAGGGCTTTGATCACCAGCTTGATGGTCAGGTCGTCTGTCTCGATGGCGTCATCGGTGTAGTGCTTTTCTAGGAACTCGCGCACAGACTTGGCACCCCGGCCTATGGCATTGGCCTGAACAGACAAGCATGTGCTCATGTGGCTGGAGCCCAACTCAGAGTCAGCCTCTGCTTACCTCCCTGTTCTCCAGAGGAATGTGGCCAGATGTGCTAGTTGATAGCCCAGCCCTGCCCCTCATGACTTCCTTTGCAAAGAGGTATTTGGAGATGGTGCTGATTCTTACTAGAACAAAACTGTACTTTCGGGCTTGGCGCCCATAGCACAGTGGTTACAGCGCCAGCCACATGCACCAAGGGTGGTGGGTTTGAACCCAGCCCCGGGCCAGCTAAACGACGACAACTGTAACAAAAAATTGCCTGCCGTTATGGTGGGAGCCAAGTCCCAACTACTTGGTAGGCTGAGGCAAGAGAATCGCTTAAACTCAACAGTTTGAGGTTGCTGTGAGCTGTGATGTCACAGCACTCTACGGAGGGCAACATAGTGAGACTGTCTCGGGGGTGGGGGGACCTGTACTTTCCATTTCACTATCTAAAGACCTGTGAGATTTTGGTTTTTATCTTTACACTTTGCTGCCTTTTGATTTTTTTCTCAAACAGCACAATGTTTTGTGTTGTTCTTTTTGCTCCACTATGATACATATCTAGGCTGTACAAGTAGGACCATGTTAACTTGGTCTGTCACTTGGTTACTGACCCAGGTTACAGCAAGGGGCCTGGTACCTCTCCCAACTGCCTCCAAAGCCTCTTTTCCTGGCAAGACTGCCCAAAGCCCCTGTTTTGTCAAGACTCACCTTCCAGGCATGGTATGTGCCCGATGGATCAGTCTGATAGAGTCTGGGGGTGCCATCAAAGTCAAAACCCACAATGAGGGCTGAGATGCCAAATGGCCTGCGCCCGTTGCTCTGAGTGTAACGCTGGCAGGAAGAGAGATGTATCAGTGCCACTGACCGTAAGAAAATACATGTGATGGTGGTGCCTATGGCTCAGTGGGTAGGGCGCCAACCCTGTATACTGAGGGTGGCGGGTTCGAACTCGGCCCGGCCAAACTGCAACCAAAAATAGCTGGGCTTTGTGGCAGGTGCCTGCAGTCCCAGCTACTCAGGAGGCTGAGGCAAGAGAATGCTTAAGCCCAAGAGGTGGAGGTTGCTGTGAGCTGTGACACCACAGCACTCTACTGAGGGTGACAAAGTGCGAGACTATCTCTAAAAATAAATAAATATAAAAATTATATATAAAAAGGAAATACATGTGATGAAGTGACTGCACATCAGAGGATATGAAAATATTTTAGATCACTAAGCCCACTCAAGTGATTAGCAAGTCAAATGGTAAACACAATCAGCCAACAGCTCTCAACATCCTCTCCTCTCTACACCTTCACTTGTATAAGCCTCGTCTAGAATTGTACCATGAAGCATGACTCAGGCCCCTGGGAGTGATGTGACAGGCAGACACGCATTCTGGCTGCACATTGGTTTTAAAGATTAATCGCACTTCACCGTGGAATGGGGGTGGCTGTTAGCACCCTCCCAACTGTTTGGTGACTAGACATTTAGAATGGCAAAACAAAAACTACCATTCCCTTCCCAATACATGAATTCAGACTGGTCTGTATCAGGAAATGAGAACAGCGCTACTGAAACTGATTAAAGTTACATTTGTATAGGATGAAGACTGCTGTGGAACAAATACAGGTTTCTGACTCCCCTAAGGGCAAACATCCACATGCAGCTAGGGCCACTCTGTGATGGACCAGCGAGTGTTTCACATTCAGAGCATGTGGCCGGGCAGACACCCACCTGCTTCAGACTGGCAATGTAGCGAGTGATGTACTCCACGGTGACCGGGTCCTCCACAGTGAGCCGGTGGCTCTGGCATTCCACCCGGGCCCTGTTGATGACTATCCTTGCATCGGCAGTGAGGCCTGCAACACGAGCACAGAGCTACTGCTGTGGCCACGCCTCACAGGCCCCACCGGGACAGCATCAGTTTCAGGCAGATTCCAAAATGAGTCCTTTGAAACCTGGCACTGAGGTTACGCTCAGTGACCAACAGGGGAGCCACTCAGCCTCCAGAATTTCTGAAGAAATTAGGAACAGATGCTCCTTGACTTAACAAGGGGCTTACTAGGACGTACCTATTAAGTTCCAAATACCATCAGCTGAAAATGCATTTAATCCTGATAAATCTATTATTTTTGACTGCATAAAGTAAAAAAACTATAGGTCAAACAATCCTCAGGTAACCTGTATGTAAAAAATTGTGTGTACTGAACCACATTTAAACACGAGAGCCGAGTCTTCTTGGGAAGCTTGTAAGTCAAGTCAATCCCTAATTTTGCTTATACGAATTGAGATCTTCCTCGGTTAGATTTGTTGAGGGAAGAGATGGGTGAGACCACACAGTGTTGAGCACACGCTTCGGCCTGGCCTGTGTTCTATGCATGCTGCTCTGGCTGCTGTTGGGGAGGACGAGACCCGGCACAGGCACCAAGCGGGCTCTAGAAAGCCCCACTTTCTCTAGATCTTAACTGAACAACACAAGAAAGTATCAGGCGAAGAGAAACAAGTGGCTAGGGAGTGTTTCATTCGTTTAGCTATTTGTGTTTCAAGGAAACTGCGGCCAACCCTACTCTTAAAGTCCAGATCCTTTTAAGTGATTTTGTTTGTCCAGTTTCCATGTCTCACAACAGCCCCTCCCCCCAGGTGATCTCCAAAGCTCTGTGTGAGCTCGTCTCTGGCCGAGACGAGAGAATAGGTGCTGTCCTGACACATACCTGCAAAGGCCATGCAGACATTGTCATCCAGGGCACAGATCTTACGCACTGTTCTTTCATCCTGCAGTTTGGCCACTGACTTCTTTTCCACACCAAGTACAACAATGTCTCTTCCTCGAACGCCAACCTTCAACAAAGATCCACAAACCACATGAGAAAGTGACATGAAGCTCTGCCAGGCACAGGGCACTGGAAGCAGATGCGTACCTGTGTCCTGGTCATACACTGGGCAGAGCCCTAAAGGCAGGTTTGGTGTGTTCTCCCACGCCCTTTCCTCCTCTTCCACCTGCAACCACTCCTGGTAGAGCCAGTATAGGTCCCAGATGTCCATCCCATGCCTTTAAAAGGCTGGAATGGGCCAGGCACAGGGCCTCATGCCTATGATCCTAGCATTCGGGGAGGCTGGGGCAGGTAGACTGCTGAGCTCACCAGCCTGAGCAAGCAAGAGTGAGACTCCCCCCATCTCTACTAAAAGTACAGAAACTAGCCCAACACAGTGGCAGGCACCTGTAGTACTAGCTACTCAGGAGGATGAGGCAAGAGGATTGCTTTAGCTCAAGAGTTTGAGGTTGCTGTGAGCTATGATGATGCCCACTGCATTCTACCCAGAGAGACAAGCGAAATCGTGTCCAAATAAAGAAATGGCTGGTTACATACAAAAGTGTCTTAGTTACAACATAGCTAGTAAATAACCACCAGCATAATCATATGCAAAGATCTGAAGCCTGAAATTTCAGCAGTCAAGTGCAGTACCCCAAGGCCAGAGTTTCTAGAGTCCAGAAGTTATAGGAAAGCCCCTTTGCTCTTTCCGGCTCTGTGGCACACCCAAGTGCACTGCCGTAGGGAAGGGCCTGATATGCTATAAGTGGACAACTGATCCATTGTTAATGGGAAGGTCAACAGCTCCATTTATGGCTGACCCTATAGGGAGAAATATAGTCCTTAAATACATAGATAGTCACTGGCAGTTAACTTTCTCCAGCCAGAAGAAGAAACAGAAGAAACAATCCTACATACAGCAGCCCCTCTGGCTTTAGAGCAAGCAGTGCTTCCCACCCCCAACAAGTCAGCAGCTGGGCCAGCTCGTTGTTTGATGTGGCTACTGTCCTTAGCACTGTGGGATTCTGGGTAGCACCCCGCCTCTACTCCCTAGATGCCAGGAGCACCTCTGCACATCACCAGTGCCCCTGGGAAGCATAGGGTGCAGCACACTTCCATTCTCAGCAGCTTTCTCCTGTGACTCAAGTGACCTTCAAAATGACCCAGACAGCCCCAAAAAGCTGGATGGGTTCAGGGTAGCCAGCTCTAGTTGGCTAGCCTGGGGGTGACATTGAAAGGGTGGGAGCGTCAACAACTCCTCTTCCAGTGCTCTTTAGTAAGCTCAGCTAGGTAACCACAGAGATTCTGGGCCTTAATTTCAAAGCACAGATTCAGGAGATGAAAACACTAAAAAAATCTACAGAACTGTGCTGCTTTCTCCCTGCCCACCCCAACCTCTTAAGTACTAGATGATAAAGCTACTCCTCCATTATATAGCTTTTCCAACATAGTAGTCGACAGAGCTCTTGAATCTAAATTTCAAAAGGCTTTGCTAAGGTGAGTGAGCCCCAGTTCAAAACCAGAAGTACAAGCTTGTAAGAGGACCAACAGGGGTAGTCCATGCTCATCTTACCAGGGCAGAGCGCTCCTGCCAGCGGAGCAGTCACACCCGGAAGCGGCCTGTCATCAGCTCAAGCAAAACCTGGACCTGGGGGACAACTGCTTTTCCTAGGATGGGGAGAAGTCTCCCCAACTGGGAGCGTCTGGGTGTTTCCCCGGAATCGCCTCCTTGTTTAAAGAACATTCAAGCCAGTGTAGGCTGGCTCTCCCCTGGCTTCTGCCTGGGAACAACCCACACCCCCGCAGTCAGGTACTAACTCAGGGCTGCCCATAGGTGACCCGCCAAGATGGCCGTCACCACAGCCACCTGCTCACACGCAGGGAAGCGCCCCCCAAGGAGATGCTAAGGAGGAAGAGAAAACAGGCACTTTGGAGTTGACGGTTCAAATGCTAAATGCTGTTTTTTAAACACCTGTCAAAAATCACTAGCAAGTATCCACCCAGATCACTATCGGGGTAGACCCCGATGTCTGAGAGTAAGCTCCTCCGGTGCGTGGCCCGGCCTGCTCCCGCATCTCGGCGGCAGCCCGGCCACCGGCTCACGTTTTTGACTTGGCCTCCCTCTCCCATACCGCTAGCAACACTGACGTCGTTACTTCTGCGTCGCACTAACGCCATCGTGTTGGTTTCGAAAGGCTAATCTTGCCAAAAAAGCATTCCTACGACAAAGCGACGCCGTCAACACAGCGTCCTCCGCGCGGCTCCCCCGCAAGCGCAGCCGGGCCCGGTCTTCTGCGCCCCGCACCCCCGGGGCGGGTCCTCTCGGGCCCTCCGGCTTCCTCGGTCTCCCAGCGCCCTCTTCGGGGCCTCCGCCCGCCCTTCCCGGACCCCTCGGCACTGTCCCCAGCGGCGTCCTAAGGCCCGACAGCGTCTTCCCCACCTCCCCCGTGGCCTCCCCGGGCTCCCCAGCGCTCTTCTCAGCTTCCTCCAGCGTCTCCGGCGCCCCCAGCCCCACTTCCGCCCGCGCCCCTGGCCACGCGCAGGCCCAGCCCAGCCCGGCCGCCTCACCGCGGTCGAGCCCTTCTTGACGGCCTCCTGTGCGTACTCCACTTGGAAGAGGTGGCCGTCGGGCGAGAAGACGGTGATGGCGCGGTCGTAGCTCATGCCGGCGGGGGCGGCGCGGCCAGACCACGGGAGCTCTCGCTGCCGCCGCGCCTCAAAAGCGCACACTCACGGCCGGCGCGCGCCCGCGCTCCCGCCGCCCCTGCGCCCTGGCCCGCGCTGCTGGCGTCAGGCGGCGCCGGCGGCGTCAGGGGGCGGGGGGCGGGGCCGGGCCGAACCACCGGCGGCCAGCGCGGGGGGCGGCGAGACGGCGGCAGGCGGGGCGCGCAGCGCGGGGCGGCAGCCCCGGGACAGCGCGCGGGGCTGCAGGCCAGAAAGCCTAGTAAGGCGGGCAGGTGACTCGGCGGGCTCGGGAACGCGGCGGAGCTGGCGGGGCGGGCGAACCCACGGTGCGGCGTCCCCCGCTGTCCCGCCCCCACCCCCCGCGACTGCGGAGAATGAGCCCCTCGGGCCGCGGATCTCAGCCGGAGAGCCCACCCCGGTGATTCCGGGCTGAGCTCTGCGCCGCCAGCATGTCGGTGGCCTTCGCGTCCGCCCGACCGAGGGGCAAAGGGGAGGTCACGCAGCAAACCATCCAGAAGGTGGGCCGAGGGCCGTGGCGGCGGGGGTGCGGGGCAGCGCGCGCGGGGCCGGGGCGCGGGCAGCCTGCGGGCGCGGGGCGCGAACAAAGCCAGGGCGCAGCCGGGCGGCCGCCAGTGGCGACTGCGGCCCCGCACCGGCCCGGCGCCCACCCACCCCGGCCTTGCCCGGGGGTGCTCCCTGGTGAGTCTGCGCTAGCTCTTTCGGGAGCACCGGGCGCCCTTCGGCAGGGGCGCGCGGGCCGGGAACCTTCCTCTGCTGGCCCGGGCGCACCGGGGATCCGCTGCCGGCCTTGACGGCGAAGGCGGCGGCGCAGCAAAGCGGGTGGACGCTTGCCTCCTGCGCGCACCGTGGCGAGTGAAGAGCGGGCGCAGCGAGGGCGGGAACTGGGGCCGGGAGCCGCGCAGCGTCCGCAGCTCTAGAAGGTGCTGAGGCTCCGGGGCACAAAGAGGCCGCCCCGGGTGCGGGAGTGCCACCCAGCAGCCCGCAGCTTCTAATGGAGCGGGCGATACGCGGGGCGACCTGCTGGTCAGTGCGTTGCCCGCCCTTTTCTCGCGGGTCAAATCGGTGTCCGGGGAGGCACCTTGGCCAGCATCCTCGCCTAACAAACTTTAGACTCTCTCATGGCAGCCTTTGTAGTGTGGCCTAACATGGATTTGGGGACACCGTTAAGCAGAGATTTAAGTTTTGAAAGCGAGACTTTACACTTTGTACGGGTTTTCTTTAGGAAGACAAATTCAGGTCAGTGGTAGCAGTTCCTGTTTGAATCTTCTTGACTGACTTGATCATACATTGATTTCTTCTCTAAACTGATTCTTTCTTCATCCTGGTGGGACCCCAGGGATCAATCAAAGTATTTTTATTCCCCTAAGAGGCTATGCCTAGATAACCCTTATTTCTTTTTTTTTTTCTTTTTTTTTTGAGACAGAGCCTCAAGCTGTCACACTGGATAAAGTGTTGTGGCATCACAGCTCACAGCAACTTCTCTACCTCCTAAGTAGCTGGGACTACAGGCGCCGTCCACAACGCTCGGCCATTTTTTGGTTGCACCTGTCATTGTTGTTTGGCGGGCCTGGGCTGGATTCGAACCCGCCAGCTCAGATGTACGTGGCTGGCGCCCCTAGCCCGTTGAGCTACAGCCGTCCAGCCGACCCTTATTTCTTAATAACGTGTTTGTCTATTGTGGGAGTTGTCTTGAGTCTGTCACCAACTTTGAGACTTCTCTTGGTGTTGCTAGTTTTAGAAATTGTATTTATTTATTTATTTTTAGACAGAGTCTTACTTTGTTGCCCTGGGTAGAGTGCAATGATATCATAGCTCACAGCATCCTCAAACTCTTGTACCCAAGTGATTCTCTTGCCTTAGTCTCCCAAGTAGCTGGGACTACAGGTGCCCACCACAATGCCTGGCAATTTTTTTAGAGACAGGGTCTCAATCTTGCTCAGGCTGTTCTCATACTCCTGAGTTCAAAGGATCTGCTCACCTTAGCCTCCCAGAGTGTTAAGATTACAAGCATGAGGCTCAGCGCCTGTGGCTCAAGAGGCTAAGGTGCCACCACGTTCACCTGAGCTGGCAGGTTCGAATCCAGCCTGGGCCCGCCAAACAACAATGACGGCTGCAACCAAAAAATGGCCAGGCACTGTGGCGGGTGCCTGTAGTCCCAGCTACTTGGGAGGCGGAGGCAGGAGACTCACTTGAGCCCAGGAATTGGAGGTTGCTGTGAGCTGTGATGCTACAGCACTCTATCTAGGGTGACAGCTTGAGGCTCTGTCTCAAAAAAAAAAAAAAAATTAGAAGCGTGAAGGCAGCACCTATGGCTCAGTGAGTAGGGTGCCGGCCCCATATACTAAGGGTGGTGGGTTCAAACCAGGCCCCGGCCGAACTGCAACAAAAATATAGCTGTGCCTTGTGGCGGGCGCCTGTAGTCCCAGTTATTCAGGAGGCTGAGACAAGAGAATCGCCTAAGCCCAGGAGTTGGAGGACGCTGTGAGCTGTGAAGCAATGATACTCTACACTCTACCCAGGGCAACAAAGTAAGATTCTGTTTATTAAAAAAAAAAAAAAAAAAAAAAAAGATTACAAGCATGAGCCACTGGGCCCTGCCTCCTAAATTTTAACTTTTTGAGACAATCTTGCTGTGTTACCCAGCCTAGAGAGCAGAGGTGTTTTCACAGCTCACAGCAGCTTCACACTCCTGGGATCAAGGGATCCTCCTGCCTCAATCTCCCAGATGGCTGGAATTACAGGCACCCACCAGAATGCCTGGCTAATTTTTCTATTTTTAATAGAAATGGGGTCTCATTCTAGCTCAGGCTGGTCTTAAACTCTTGAGCTCAAGCAGTCCTCCTGCCTCAGCCTGCCAGTATGCTGGGATTACAGGCCTGAGCCACCATACTTGACATTGAATGGTTTTAGCAAATGAGCTTTGGGCAGCCCACAGGAAAGAGATTATTTGAGAAGCAAAATAAATAAGATTTTAAAGTGTTGCATTTTGGGGCAGCGCCTGTGGCTCAGTGAGTAGGGCGCTGGCCTCGTATATCCAGGGTGGTAGGTTCGAACCTGGTCCTGGCCAAACTGCAACAAAAAAATAGCCAGGCATTGTGGCAGACACCTATAGTCCCAGCTACTCGGGAGGCTGAGGCAAGAGAACCACCTAAGCCCAAGAGTTTGAGGTTGCTGTGAACTGTGATGCCACAGCACTCTACTGAGGGCAACAAAGTGAGACTCTGTCTCTTAAAAAAAAAAAAAAGAAGAAGAAGAAGAAGAGTTGCATTTTTTTATAGTCCAGGTGCAGTGACTCATGTCTGTAATCTTAGCACTCTGGGAGGCTAAGGTGGGTGGATTGCTTGAGTTCAGGAGTTTGAGACCAGCCTGAGCAAGAAAGAGACCCTGTCTCTAAAAATAGCTGGGCATTGTGTGGTGCCCCTGTAGTCCCAGCTGCTTGGGAGGCTGAGGCAAGAGAATCACTTGAGCCCAAGAGTTTGAGGTTGCTGTGAGCTATGACTGCCCTGGCACTCTACCTAGGGTAGAGCAAAGTGAGACTCTGTCTCAAAAAAAAAAAAAAAAAAGTGTTGCATTTTTATTTACTTAGTAAATACTTAGGTTGTACTGGCTGTACCAGGCACTGTTCTGAGTGCTTTACAAACCTTAACTCATTTCATTCTAAATGGAAATTACTATCATCCCTCTTTATAGCTAAGGAAACTGAGGCACAGGGAGGTTACATGCCCTGCTGGTATGTGGTAGAGTCAGAAGTCGAACCCTGACAGTTAGCTTCAGGTCCTGCTCTGTCCATTGATCTGGAAACACTTGGCTGGGCAGAGGGTCACACACTAGGCTCAGCAACACATTGGTAATCCACAGTGTCTCCTGGCGCCCTGGTTTAGGGAGCTTACCAGTCACTGTTCCTGAAGCCACCTTTGGCTTCAACGTTCACCCACTTACTTGCACTTGGCAGCTGTTCCCCTCCAAGCTGCCCACATTCTTCAGGCAGAAATGTTCATTGGAGCACTGCCCCAAAAATCACATCACAAAGAAGGAAATTACCCTGGGGACTGCCTACCAGGGGGGAAAATCTGCCCCTGAACGTTGGAAATGGGTCTTCAATTTAGGCTGCCAGCTGATTTGACATGGTAGGACCAGCAATTCACATCCCGGTGCTGGCGTTTTGACAGTGAATGGATACACCCAGGGATCTTTTACTGGGGATATGAGGAGGGTATGAGAGATCTATATTCTGTATTTCAAAGATATCCTGTGTCCACAGCTTGTGCTAGTGGGCTCATCACATGTTTGCTTGGTAGTGAAGACGAAGCATATGCTTGTACCTAGAGCCTGTTAGCAGATAGGATGTTGCCAGGTCAACTCCTACTCAACCTTTAAAGCCTCACTCAAATGTCCCATCCGTCATGGTTCCTTCACAGTCGTATGGCCAGTGTAGCACTCTGAGGCATTGCTTGGGCTCCTGAGTTAGCAGGTGGCTGATGCCCAGCCTGGCATAGTCCCCAAGCACAGTTAGTGTTTGGCACCTCCTGTGGCCTCTGTGACAGTGGTTCCGCCAGTGGAAGCATTTGGGGTAAGCAGATGTGTCAGTATCCTGTGACTGTCTTAACAAATGACCACAATTTGTGAGCTGTAAAACAACAGAAATTTATTCTTTCACCATTTGGGTGGCCAGGAGTCCAAAACCAAGGTGTCAGCAGGGTGGTTTCCTTCTTGAGGCTCTAGAGGGAACATCTGTTCCAGTGTCTTCTCTCAGCTTCTGCTCAATGCTGGCCGCTCTTGGTGCTCTTTGGCTTGTAGGTGTATCGTTCCAATCTCTGCTTTTTGCTTCATGCCAGATTTTCCCCCCATAAAGACACTAGTCAATGGATTTAGGGCTGAACCTAATCCAGTATGGTCTTAACTTGATTACATTTGTAATAGCCTATTTCCAATAAGGCCACATCCCCGGACAGGGAGTTAGGATGCAGCAGTGGGTGTGTTGGGAAGGGGTAGCCCAGAGAGGGCAGCCATGAACCAGAGGTTCAGAAAGCTTGGAGGAGTCATAGGTGGTCCCGGCCCTGGTGACCAGGCAGTGTGAGTGAGAACCACAGGAGACATGACTGTGCCAGGGTCCCTGAGGTGGGGCTGGGCAGTGTCCTGCATACTCCTGAGCCTGGCTGGCTGGAGAAGCAAGCTTGTATTGCTCTCCTTTGTCCAAGGACTGGTGTTCCTGTTGTCCAGTGCTGCACATCTGACGCCACTGGCAGGGTTGGAGGTGCAGGGGTCCCCATGGGCTTCCTGCTCCTGCTTGGGCATGTTGGAGGTGACCCCTGGGTACAGGGCCTCAGCTGGTGTCTAGGCACCACCTTGCTGCTTGGCACATAGTACTTGCTCAATAAACATGTTCTTGTTACTGTTGGTATTGGCTTTCCCTGACCAGAGGAGAGCAGGAATGGTGTCTATATCCCCAGCACCTCGGGACGGAGGAAGGAGGTGGGCCCTGGGGCTGCCTACTGGGCGGGTCTGGTATGGCAAGGATGGCTGCTGTGCCCAGGGTTCCAGAGCCAGGAAGTGGTCCAGTCAAACCCAGGTGCAGGGAGTGCTTCTGGGTAACGGTGGGCTGTGGAGGAGAGGACATGGCCTGGGCAGGCAGTAGGTACCCTGTGCACTTTCAGACCTGGGACTGAGTTTGGTTTGGAAGGTAAATCCACCAGTTATAAAATTAGAGCTGTCCCTACAACTGTTGGCTTGGGGTCTCCAAGCTTGAGCTAATTGATAGCTTTTAGGCGGTTATTACTGAAAGAACTTGCTTGCCCCTCCAAGGAAAGTTTTGTTTGTTTGTTTTGTTTTGTTTTGTTTTTGAGAAGAGTCTCACTGTGTTGCCCTCAGTAGAGTGCTGTGGCATCACAGTTCACAGCAACCACTAACTCTTGGGCTTAAGCAATTCTCCTGCCTCAGCCTCCCAATTAGCTGGGACTACAGGTGTCCACTACAATGCCCAGCTATTTTTCTGTTGCAGTTGTCATTGTTGCTTAGCTGGTCCGGGCTATGTTTCAACCATTGTCTTTTTACCCCCAGGATTGGAGACGGGGCAATGTGTCCTGGGTTTAGCCCTGGGGAAGGACCCCACGGAGCTGCAGGGAAGCCCATCTTTGCTGTCTTATATCAGATAGGAGAGCTGTTCCGTGATGCCCTGGCACCTGACCACTGTGGGGTGTGGTGGGGTAAGGGAAGGGGGTTATCTGGGACAGAACAGCCACTTCCAGGCTTCTGTCCCTTCTGCCTAGTAAACCCCAAAGAAGGTGTTCTGCCAGCTTGCTGCCCAGGCCCTGGGAGCCCCTCAGGCCTGGAGGGCAAGGATCCCTACTTGGATGGCGATGCCACATCCACCTGCTTCTGTTACCCTTCCCCAGAGGTGGCTGTCTTCTGCCCAGAAGCTGTGTTTGGAGTATGGAGACAGATGATGCTTACTACCTGGTAGTCCCATTGGTGCTCCTTGTGGTTCCAGCCCTCCACCCACTAGCCTGTTTGCTGGGCCAGTGGATCAGCTTCTGTGTGCTCAGAGTCAGAGGGAGCTTCCCCGGACTCCTTGGGAAGTGATGGAGATGTCACCCCCAACCCCCCTCCCAGGGGATGCTGACACACAGGACTTTTTCTGCCCTGCTTTTTAGTTTTCCCAGGAGTTGGTAATTTATTTTTCTTTTTCATTACTGTCCTGAGTTTATTTCCTCAGCTTGGGTATTCTTGAAGATCCATTGTCCTGGGGCTGCTGTCCTTGGGCTTCCTTGGGTCTCCTCCCACCATTTGGTCCCTTTGGCTTGACTTGTGTTGGGCTTCAGGGTTGTCTCTTTGGAGAAGTGCATTTTCTTGGAGCTTCCTGAGAACAGGTGTGCGGGATGTGCACCGGCTCCCCAAGTGTTGATGGCTCACCTCATCTGCTCTCCACCCTGCCCCTGCATCTACATCCTATTTTAACCTGAGCCATTTTAGAACCAGCCATCAACCAGGTGCCCTTCACTCCTAAACACTCATGCACAAACTTCCCTATGAGAAGGATGTTAAAATCACAGCACCACGTGATCTGTCAACCTTGCTCTGACTTCCCAGCTGTCCTGGGAATGTCCTTTGTAGGACGTTGCTAAAGACAATTGTTAAAATCCTGTTTCTTTTTTTTTTTTTTCCCCCCCCTGAGACAGAGCCTCAAGCTGTCACCCTTGGTAGAGTGCTGTGGCATCACAGCTCACAGCAACCTCCAATTCCTGGACTCAAGTGAGTCTCCTGCCTCCACCTCCCAAGTAGCTGGGACTACAGGTGCCCACCACAACGCCCGGCCATTTTTTGGTTGCAGCCGTCATTGTTGTTTGGCGGTCTGGTCTGGATTTGAACCCGCCAGCTCAGGTGTACGTGGCTGGCGCCTTAGCCCGCTGAGCCACAGGTGCCGAGCCACACATCTGTTTCATCTCTCTTAGCTGGAACATGGACCCCCTTCCTTGTATTTCTTGACATTGACATTTTTGAAGAATACCAGCCAGTTACGGAGCACCCCTCAGTTTGGGTACAGGTGCGTCTTTCTGGATTGGGGTGGGAGCGTGGGCTCTCTCTGCCTTCATGCTGGGCCGGTGGCTTGGCTGACTGAATTCCCATTTGGGGGTCTCCCTGGGGTGGGGTCACCTCTCCTCCCTCCTGTCCTGTGCTGAGACAGGATTCGCCTTTCTTCACGTGAAACCTGGCTTTCCTCTCCTGTCATGTTTAGGTTCTTTCTTTGTCCCCAGTGTTTTTGGCAAGCTGGTCCCCTGGGTCCCTTCCAATCTGGAAATGCGCCCTCCAGCTGCGAGCGAAGTGGGGAGCAATCTGTGCTTTCCTCCCGTTTCCTTCCTCTGAGTCCCACAGGAGCTGCTTGTGGCTCTTCTCACTGCACTGTCTTCGCTATTTTCTGTCTCTGTCCTTTCTGTTCCGCTCTCTAGGAATTTTCCTCAACTTCATATTCCGACCCTCTGTTGAGCTTTTTGTTTTGGCCAATTTTTTTTTTAATTTCCAAAGCTTTTTCTTTTTTTCTTTTTTTTTTTTTTTTGCTTTCTCATTTTTAAATAGCATCCTACTTTTTTTCATAGATACAATAAATTCTCTTTATTTTTTTGAAAATACTAATAGTAGTATTTTGGGATTTAGCATCCTACTTTTTTTTCATAGATGCAATAAATTATCTTTATCTTTCTGAAAATACTAATAGTAGTATTTTGGGATTTTTGAAAAACTTTTCTCTTGCATAATCTTTATCTCTGGGTTTTGGCCTCTGTGGCAGGTAGCGGCTGTGTCTCTTGAGCCACACAGAGCTGCTCCTGCCAGGCCTGGAGTCGGGTCACAGGTCTCTCATGCGAGTGCTCATGCTCTGGCCAGGTCTGTGGGCTTCACTTGGAGGTGCTGGCCACCTTCCCTGGAGACTGCCATCGCCTGGGCCCCCACTGCCACCAGCAGGGCCCAGGTGACCCAGGAAGGTCCTGGGATCTCAAGATCCCCAGCCTTGTGGGGCTTCTCCAAGGGTCTTCCCAGTGCGACTCAACTCCAGCACTGTGGGGTTTGGCCAATCCTGTTTCCACCATCCGTTTGCTCTTCAGCTTCTAAAATCCTGCAGCCGCCGGCTCACGCCCCGTTCTCCTCGTCCTTGTGAGCTGGTGCCTTTGTCATCCCTTAGTGCAGGTTCGGGGTGCCGGGCACGTGTCCTGTGCCATGTTTTGCGTGTCCTTTCCTTTTTCTGTGGATATTTTTAACTTAAGGAAGAAGGTGCACTCTGTCCCTTTCCTCACGCTTATGACAACTACAGAACCTTTGAGTGGCTGGTTGACATTTAGCTGAGGAGGGAGGCAGGAGGTGCAGGAAAGGAAGAGCCCTCTGGGGTGTTTCCCCCCCTCCCAGGAGCCCCTCCCACCTACCGGCAGGTGAGCTCGGGGCAGCTCCTGGCTGGCAGCGCCCCCTGGCGGCCCCATCTCAGGACTTTGCTGAGCTTGGACAACTTGTCCTAATAGGGACTGGCGAGTAGGAAGTTGTAACTATTAGAAAATAGAGCAAGTCAACCCTGATGTCGTGGACACAGGGTGCAAGAGGAAGCTGAACTGAGGGCCCGTCACTTGGGCTCTGTTCTGTGGGTGCTTGGGCAGGCTGGCTGTGCCTCAGATGTCCATCTGTGGTTGGGTTTGAGTTAAAGGGGCCTGTGTTGCAGGGTGGAGAGAAGGATGAGGGGGCCCCAGGATCCGGTGGCCTTGCTCTCACGGCTCTTCCTGCTTGGGGAGCCTGTAGAGCTCCCATCCACCAGTGACCTTCTGGGGCTGAGATGACCGCACATCTGGGAGAGACAGAGGCACCTGATTTCTCCTTGGGTGAGAGTGTGTGCGTACAGGCCTTCTGCAGAAGCAGCAGGTGCAGGGGGTGGTAGGCTTAGTCTGCCCCTCCATCCAGGCAGAGGAGGCTGGTTGCAGTGCCCCTGTGCTTGGCTGGCCACCCTGAGGGCTGGCTGGAGCCCCGGGCCTGCTGCGCTCCTCACTTGCTAATTCCTCTGGGCCCTGCCTCCTCACAAGCTTTCCATGGCTCTCCACTGCCCTTGGGCTGCTATCTGCCCCACTTACACTTCACCACCAGTCAGGCCCAGCTGGTCCCAAAGCAGACCAGGCAGCCCCAGCTGGGGACCTGAGGATACAGCACTGTGCCATACTCTCCCGGATACTCAGAGCATGCAGAGGCCCTCAAGAAAGAAACCCACACCACTGCTGGCTGTGGGCTGTGCAGACACCAGGGCTTGAGTCCCCCCAAGAGGCAGGCCTGAGCTCTGCGTTCCCATTGTGGGCGCTGGTGCTGCCGAGTGAGGGCTGGAGCCAGAGCAGAGTGTGTCTGGCAGTGCCAGCTCCTGGGACCCTGTGTATTGCCACAGCTCTGGCGCTGCCAGGCATGTGGGCCTGACTGTTCACCTGTCACTCAGGACATGGTCCCAATATGTGGGCTTTAGGTCATGACGGTGCGTGCAGCACATCTGTGCACTGTAGTATGTAGAACAGACCGCAAGTTCCCACAGCCCTGCTACCTGTTCCACACCACTGCAGAAGGATCCGTGTTCTGCCCTGTTTCATATTGGGTGTGGCTGGTGGGGACCCACTGTGGGTGAGGCTGCAGGTCACCAGCCCCAGGTCCAGGTCATGCTCAGTCCCTCAGCCCTGCCCTGGGCCTGTGCTTGGGCTGCTCTTCCTGCTGGTGATGCCGTCCCGGCCCTCACAGGCGTTGCCCTTCCCCACCCGGGCCAGAGTACTCGTGACCCCTTTGGGTCTTATTGTGCTCTGCAGGGATGAGAGCTGCCCTGGGGAGTGCCTGGCACCTCTGCCTGACCCTGTGTGGTTAGGATTGGAGGGTCTGTCATACCCCCCAGATGGGGGCTCTGAGACCAAATGCGGGGTGCTCCAGGGTGCCCCCGGGGCCTGGCCTCCACCTCTCAGCTGACTCTTGCTGAATGGATGCCTCATGATTAAGGGTCCTAAATGCTGGAGGGTCCTGTGAGCTGGGCCGGGCGGGGTGTGGAGGGGGCTGAACCTCCGTTTTCCATTTGGGGGGGTGAGATACCAGGGAACCTGCCCCGGGGTTTTGGGAGGTTGACCCTGGCCCGTGGAGTTGAAGTACTTAGCGCAGGGCTGTAGTGACGCCTTGGTCCACGTGGCCAAGGTTATGCACAATGATGATGAGTTGATCATCCCAACTCCAGAAATCCAAAATGTTTTGAACAGCAACATGACATTCGGAAAAATGCTCATTGGAGCCTTTAGATTTTGGAATTTTGGGTTAGGGATGCTAAGCTGCTGGTAAGTGTAATGCAACTACACCAAAATCCAGAAAAACCTGAAACTCCACACGTTTCGGGTAAGTGTTCCTCAGCTTGTGTAAAACGTAGATGTGTGATGCCCATCCCTGCCCCTGGATGGGTGGACGAGTGTCCCTGCTCACTTCTCTGCCCCTAGATGCTGGATGAGAACCACCACCTGATCCAGTGCATCCTGGAATACCAGAGCAAGGGCAAGACAGCTGAGTGCACCCAGTGAGTCTGTGGCACCAACCTGACCCTGGCCTTGACCTAACCCTGCCCACACCTGGCTCTTGGAGAGGATCCTGGAGGGTGGGTGGGGGTGTAGCTGTTGGAGAACTGAGGCCAGGGATTCTCTGAGTGGCCTCCAGGGAGGGCCCCTTTGCCCCTTTCCCTCCCCCAGAGAGATGGGAGGCTAGGGGAGGTTTGCTGGAACATGGGCAAGTGGGCTTGAGGGTGGAGGGAGGGAACAGTACTAGGAGGCCTAGGCTGGCTACCACAGGCAACTCTGTGGCCAATAGTGGACTCTCAGGGCAGCAGACTTCCTCTAGCTGGGACTTCCGGTGCCCTGGGGCCTGTGGCAGGGTGGGGTGTGTGAGGGGCCTAGGCCCCCCAGGGCATTCCTTCCTGTACCTGTTCCCTCCGGGGCTTTTCAGGTTGCTGGTGCTGTGGAGTTTGCCCACTGCCTGGCACCCTAGCTAGGGGATGTGTCCCTGGCCTCCCTCTCTTCACCTTGAGGCCCCAGCCTCCTTGTGTGTGGCTTCTCCTCTCACTGGCCACCACCTCAGGGCTTCCCAGGACTTTTGTCCCCAGGTGGGAACTGTCAGGACCCAGGCTGGGTCTGCCCCACCTAGACCCAGCACCCTGCCACCTGCCTGTGTTTCCAGCCAGGCAGTCAGGCCTCTCAGTGTGTGGATGGGGACCAGTGTCCTGATGGGTGCGGCTGGGCATCTCGGTGGTCTTGGTCACACTTTTCCTTTGCTTTGGGTCATCTGCAGACTCAGCAGCCCCACACTGCCTCACACTCTCCCCTCGCCTGCAGGTACCAGCAGATCCTGCACCGGAACCTGGTGTACCTGGCCACCATTGCAGATTCCAACCAGAATATGCAGTCCCTGCTCCCAGCCGTGAGTGCTGCATGGGGTGGAGTGGGAGTCCCTTTATGTTCTGTCACTTCTGCATCCTGTGACCCACGGTGGGCTTAGAGTGGTGGAAACTGAGAGGGCAGTGGGCACACAGCAGGTTCACAGGAAACAGGGAGCCAGCTATGCAAAAGCCCCAGGGCATGGCAGAGGCACAGACAAGGTCGGGCCCACGGAGCCCACTGGGAGGGGCTGACACGTGCAGCCTGGGGGCTGCTGTTATCCCAGGAGGCAGGGGTAAGGTTGGTGCTCATTTCTGTCCTGGTATTTACACAGACCACTTGTTCCAGCATCTCCCTCTCGGCTGAAACGTCTGGGCCAGGTGATCTTGATCATATATAGACTGTGCCCAAGCTGTTGGTGATAGACGTTTACTGGGTGGCCCAAAGTGTAGCAGCAAATCTCACATGCCGCCTCATCCCCAGAGCAGCTTGTGGTGGTTCTTATGCATTGACCATCCTCCCTGAAGCCTTTTTGTTGCCTGCAGCCGCCCACCCAGAACATGTCCCTGGGCCCCGGAGCACTGACGCAGAGCGGTTCCAGCCAGGGCCTGCACTCCCAGGGCAGCCTGAGCGATGCCATCGGCACTGGCCTGCCTCCGTCCTCCCTCATGCAGGGCCAGATCGGCAACGGTGAGCTTGTGGGGTCACCATGGCTGTCCACGGGTGGGCAGGACCCTCTGCCTGTCCCGACCGCAGATCGGCTGCTGCACCCAGGGGCACCGTGTAGCTTGCTGAGCAGAAGGGACGAGGACCTCTCCTAGCCCTCTTTGGCACTTGAGTCCCAGTTGGGGGGACGTTCTGATTAGAATGAATGATGTAGGTTTGGGGCTGAGAACCAAAGAGTGGTGAGCAGTGATAGTACAGCATGGACCTCACAGCTCACGTCTTGCTCCATGAGCGGGTTTGCTGCTTTCCTCAGTAATCATTATTCCTGGTGTCACTGCCCTGGTTTAACCTCCCTCCTCAAAATCACCAGAAGGAAACGTGGGGTGTTCTCATGTCCGAGTTGATGACCTGCCCTCCAGAGCTGACACCCTCTCTTGTATCCATTCTGGCAGGTCCAAACCATGTGTCCATGCAGCAGACGGCGCAGAGCACGCTGCCCACCACCTCTATGAGCATGTCGGGCAGTGGCCATGGCACTGGGCCTGGCTACAGCCACTCGGGACCTGCCTCTCAGAGTGTCCCCATGCAGGGTCAAGGCGCCATCGGCAGTTATGTGTCCCGGACCAATATCAACATGCCGTCCAACCCAGGTACCTGCTGTGCCCCCGCCCAACTCTGGGGAGTGCTGGGCTGTCTCCGAGGCCCTTCAAAGCACATGCAGGTCCTGCGTGTGCTCCCTGAGGGGCTGCCCTCCTGTCAGGGGCTGGGGCGGAGCAGAGGATGAATTGGTGTTAGCTGCCCCACCTGAGAGTTTTGAGGGGGGGCGCTGTGCTCACAGAGGCCTCTGGAAGGGGCTGGATCTGGAAAGAGAGCAGTGGCTCTCAGAGGGGCAGTCGTCCAGAGGCACCACTGTGGACAGGATGGAGGGCCACGTGCCAGTCCAGAGGACCAGGACTTCCTCCAGGGCAGTGGGAGCTCTTGGCGCTGGGACATCCCCTGTGAGGGCCATAGCCATCCTGCTGTCGAGCTCTTGGGAAGCAGCAGGTCCCAGCTGCACTGCCTGTCAGAGTCAGACACGCCAGATTCCAGTGGTGGAGGACAGAAGCAAGGCTGTGAAGTGCCCCTTCAAGTTCTCTTTGTAATGATTGCATGTCGAAGATTTATTTTGGATACATTGACTCAAATAAAATGTGTGATTAAAATTGATTTCACTTGTTTCCTTTTATACTCTCTGTGGTTCCTAGAAAGTAGGAAGCAGGGCTCGTACTGCTCCCCCTGGACAGCACGGGGTCCCAAGCAGGTGGTGTATGTGGACAGGCCAAGAGGCAGGGAAGGGGCTGGAGCGGTCTCCAAGATGGCAAAGGCCAGCTCTCGGGATCGGGAGACAGGACTCAAGTGGTGGAGCTCAGGGTATTGATGGCATGTGTGGTAGGTGGGCCCTGAGAGGTATTTCTGTTTTCCATGGGAGGCCCTGGGTCTTCCTGCCGGTGGCTCTTTCTGTTTCCTGAGCACCAGCATTGGTACAGGTGGCTGGAGTCTCGCCATGTCCCGGGGCGTCGGGGTAGGGGCTGTAGGAGTTTTGACCTGGAGTAAGGGCTGACATTCTCATGGGGGAACCACAGGAAAACAATAAAAACAAATAAAGATCAGCCTGAGAGAAGGTGGGGGTGGGCAGGGCCCTGCTGCCCAGAGCACCCGGGGTGACTGGAGCCTCTGTCTTGTCTCGCAGTGTCCATGATGCACCAGCAGGCAGCCACACCCCACTATAACTCGGCACAGGGAGGGAGCCAGCACTACCCAGGCCAGACGTCCATTGCCATGATGGGCCAGGGTGGCCAGGGGAGCAGCATGATGGGGCAGCGGCCCATGGCGCCCTACCGGCCCTCCCAGCAAGGTAACACCAGCGAGCAAGGCCAGGGCTTGCGTGTCTCTCTCTGTTGAGTGGGGTGCTTCATGTTGGATGAGGGCACAGGGGCCCTGCCACGAGTCTGTGCTGTGCCCACCAGGCTGCGTGTGGGCCAGGTTGGATCTGCTGTCCACAGGGAGTCTGAGTTGGGCTGCAGGATCAGCTTGGGGGTAGGGGTGGCCAGATGTTAATAGGTGCAAAGTCCAGAGTTTTGGGGGCTGGGGATTGGAGGAAAATGAGGATGGGGGTCGAGGTGCTGCTGTGCCCTTGCATGGCACCATGAGGTTATTGTCTTTATGGGACTGAGAGTCTCACCAGTGGGGTGGCACCTGGAGCCCAGCCCTGAGCACAGTGTCCCCCCTGCACCCCCCCCACCCCATCCCCTGCAGGCTCATCCCAGCAGTACCTGGGCCAGGAAGAATACTATGGCGAGCAGTACGGCCACAGCCAGGGTGCCGCAGAGCCCATGGGCCAGCAGTACTACCCAGATGGTGAGCAGCTGGACGCGGGGTCTGACCTCTGCCAGCAAAGTGGCTGGAGTTCCTCTGCTGAGCATGCTTGAGGGGATGTGGGCTGGTCTGGCACTCTGCACTCTAGTGGGACGTGCATCCCCAGTGTAGATGGGTGTGAATGTTTGAAAGGTGGTGGCCTTTCCCCACTGCCTCCCAGCCGCCCCCATTGTCTCTGCAGATTGTTTTCCTTTTATCACTTTTCAGTGGTCTTTACTGTCCCAGGATTTGTGGAAGCAGCATTTAAAGTAGTCTTAAGGGTGGGTTGATTTCAGGAGGCAAAGAAATCTAGGCAGGAGCCGGCCTTGGCTAAGGTGTGAGACAGGAGTGCACAGCCAGGCCTGGAAGTAGTAGTAGGGGACTGCTGCAGGGCAAGTGTGTCCCATGCTGCCTGGAGGTCATGCACAGCAAAGGTCTCGTGTCGGTTGCCAGTTGGCAGGGTGGGGGAAAGGCAGGTGTGTGACTGGTATAGTCACGGAGCCTCCCAGTGGCCTGACAACAGCCCTGAGTGTGGGACTTGATGTCTGCATTTTAGTGCCAGAGCAGAGGCTGGGAGGGGGCGTGAGCAGTCTGCAGGGATGCAGGTCGTGCCCAGCTCTGAGCCTCACCTTTCCTGGAACTTGGGTGTCCCCCAGGCCCTGTGTGGTGAGGGCCTCGACAACCATAGCCTGTGTCCATCTCTGACAGGCCACGGGGATTACGCCTACCAGCAGTCGTCCTACACAGAGCAGAGCTACGAGCGGTCATTTGAAGAGTCCACACAGCACTACTACGAGGGCGGTAAGGAGCGCCAGGGCTCCTGTGTGTGAGCGCCATGCTGCAGAGCTAGGGCACCTTGCTCTCAGGAGTGAGCTGTGCCTGCCTAAATCAGGGAGCAGACTCAGATGGAGAGCAGGTGGCAGCCGTGGGAACTGTGTGTACTCCTGGGAGCTGGGACACAGGTTGTGGTCGGAGCCCTGCTTGCCTCGCATGTGTTCATGAAGTCAGAAAGGGTTCAGGGGGCCATGCCGGGGCGAGGAGCAGAGGCTGCCAAGGCCTGCTGCAGCTTGGGCCTGTACACGGCCCTCATCCTTCTGAGTCAGGGCTGTTAGCAGTTCCAGACCAGTCGCTTGATGGGGACTGAGGCCTCAGGAAAGCCCTCTCGGGCCAGGTGTGATGGCGTTTGTTGGCTGCTAGGGGTGTGGCCCAGCCTTTGTGCCTGCTGGCCAGGTGAAACACATCCTTGGCAGGGCAGGTGTTGGGGCTGCCTGTGGGCAGGGCAGCCGTGTGTTCCTGGGCCGCTACCTGAGCAGAATGCCTGGTTTGTGGCTCTTGCCCATCTGTGATGTAAATACGCTCACCCCAGCTCACTGGAAGCCTCCCATGGAGCATCCCAGAATGTGGTGATGGGAAGAAGTGGGCACAGCAGGCTCCTGAGCGGGTGGCAGCCAGTTCTGGCCCCTGTGTGATAAAGGCAACCCCAAAGAAGAGCTGAGGAGCAACTCACAGGGCTTTGAGGTCACCTAGAGGGAAAGCAGCCAGCAGTGCCGGGGCAGAGGGACTTGTGTCTGCTGACAGTGAGGGAGGGCAGCAGTGGCCAGGGCCACCACGTCACAGGGCCCAGTTTTACCTGTAGGAACAGCTGATGAGGTATCACCGGGTATGAAAAGCAAGTGGGCTCCCTATGGCTACAAATTTGCTAGTATGGATAATTTTTAGAGAATTAGATGTGTAGAATTTTTGCTTTTTTTTTTCCTGTTTAGAGATAGGATCTCACTCTGTCACCTAGGTTAGAGTGCAGTGGCATCATTGTAGCTAACAGCAGCCTCTAAATCCTGGTCTCAAGCAATCCTCCTGCCTCAGCCTCCCAAGGAGCTGGGACTATAGGCACCTGCTACGGTGCCCAGCTAGTTTATAAATTTGTTGTAAAGATAAGGTTTTACTATGTTGTCCAGGCTGGTCTTGAACTCCTGGCCTTGGGCAATCCCCCTGCCTTAGCCTCCCAAAGTACCAAGATTATGGGTGCGAATTGCCGATCCCAGCCCAAAGTTTTGCTTTTGAATTTAACAGGTCACAGCCAATAACCACCCAAGTGTGTACATGTACCAGAACATCACATCGTACACTGAGCACATATACAATTTTTATTTATTGTATCTTAATAAAGCTGGGAGAAAAGTAAAAGCACATAAGTAAGTAATAAAAGTTTTTAGAAAAAGAGATGAATCCACTTGGGGCCAGCCGGGGCTGTGACTGCAGGTGCATAGCACCACACCTGGCTGGTTTCTCTTCTATTTTTGGTCAAGGTGGGTAGGGGAAGATTCTCGGTCTTGTTTAGGTTGGCCCTGATCCTGAGCCTTCCTCCTTGGCCTCTCAGAGTGCCGGGATTACAGGCGTGAGCCATCAGGCCCAGCCCCAAATTTTGTTCTTATCCATTGGGAAAATATAATCAATGTATTGGACTGTCGTTGAGATGAAGTTGTAAGAGTAAAGACACACGCTGTGAGTGTACAAAACATACTAACGTGCCTACAGGGTCTCAGTCTAAAATCTTAAGACTGAATCCATCTCCGCTGCCCTCATGCTCTGCTTTCAGACTGGGTTCTGGTGGCATTTTTGTCTTGTTAATGTCACGTCACAGACCCTGGCTCAGTTGCCCAGGCACTGTGATGTGTCACTGCCAGAGCCATCACTGCTGGTGTGTTCACTGGCTACACTAGTCTCCCTGGCTGTCGCTACAAAGGATCACAAACCAGGAATTTATTCTGTCGCAGTCTGGAGTCACACATGCCTGGCATCAGGTGTCAGCCCGGTCGGCTCTCCTGGGGGATCGGAAGGAGACTGCTGGCCCCTCACCCTGCTTCCGCTGGCCTCGGGCGAACCTTAGTGTCCTCAGCTTATAGGAGCATTGTGCCACCATCACAAGCCTGTTCCCTGTGTAGCCCAGATTGCCCCCCTTGTACAAGGACCCCAGTCCTTGGAATTGGGCCCACCCTGATCCTGTATGCCTTCCTCTTAATTACGTCTGCTAAGGCCCTGTATGCAGATGAGGTCACACCTCTTGCCAGATACTTAGAGTTAGGAAGCTGCAGGTTGGGGGGGGGGACACAGTTCAACTCATGGCACTGGCATTTGTGGTTGTTTTGATTGTAGTATTAGCCATTTGTTTTTTTTTTGGTTTTTTTTTGGTTTTCCTTTTGTATCTGTATGAAGTGCAGCACAGTATTTGAAGTGCCGTGAGAAAAAGAACACTTTGGAGTCAGGACTCCAGAGTCACTGTGCCTCCCGTGGCCGCACACCAGCTGCCTGTGCTGTCTGCCCCTGAGCTCTGTGTCTCCTCCTCCAGGGAACTCCCAGTACAGCCAGCAGCAGGCTGGGTACCAGCAGGGTGCAGCCGCACAGCAGACGTACCCCCAGCAGCAGTACCCCAGCCAGCAGAGCTACCCAGCACAGCAGCAGGGCTACGGTAAGTGCCACGCATGTCCTGATGGTCATTTCAGCAGGGCTCAGTGAGCTTCTCCTTTGCTTAATTGTAGATTTTGGAGATGTGACAGGCATAATCCAGAGGGTTGCCAGACACCCAGTGCCCAGCCCATGTGTTCACGGTGTTACTGTGCGGCAGCCATCAGGGCAGGGAGGAGACCAGGAGGGAGACCCTGGCTCCATTCAGACTTCATTGCTTGTCCGAGGAAAGTCCCTTCCCATCCTGGGCCCACCCAGGACCGTGTCTCCCTGGGCTCCTCTCACCTGTGACGGCATCCCATACTTCCCTTGTCTTTCATTTCTAGGAGGACTGCTCGGGGGCTCTGTGGAGTGTCCTCAGCCTGGGCTAGTCCGTGCTTTCTCTCAAGGAGAGACCCTATGTCTGCGGTTGGACAGACACAGGCAGGGCTTCCCCGACAGCCCAGCGGGATGGCAGGTTAGCTTGGCCCTGGGGTGCCGACCTTAGCCCCCTGGCGAAGCTGGTATTTGTCACCTTAGGCTTCTGTTTCCCCCTTTCTTTCTCTGTTTCATGGAAGCACGTCCAAAGTCCACACTCCAGGTGAGGATTATCTGCATTTATTACTTAGAATGCATTTGTCTTTTCTCACCCCACTTATTGGGTCGTCTAGTCACTCGTTTTATTGTTTATTGATGGGGGTTAATTTTATATGTTGGGCTGTGACCTGACTCTCCCCGTTGTGTAACTTGGTCTCCCCGTTTTGGCTTTGAAGGCTCTGTGACATGGCTACTGTGTCCCTTTGATACACCATCCTTTGGCATTTTGAGTGGGTCTGTATTTTCTGGTACCACACTGATTTCCTTGCCCTAGTCCTAGAAGCAGACATTTCTCCCAGGAACCCTGATTCCTTTTCTTGGAAGTGGAGCTAGAAACTGATCTGGGTGCCACATGTTGGCCAGTCTGGCAGCAGCCTTCAGAAACCCATTCATTGGCTATCATTCACCCAACAAGGACCCCTGAAGTGAGAATAGAATGATGGGCATTGCTCCCGGGCCCACAAGACAGAGTGGATGGGTGTGGGACTCACTTCCAGCTTTGGTAACAACAGGGAAAAGTCCCGGTGGCCAGGGAGGGTGGGAATGAAAACTCCATTCCCTGGGCCAGGCTGCCAAGCAAGGGGAAGGTTTCGTGTCTGCCCCTGTGCTGAGGGAACAGGACCTCATCCTACCAGCGCGCTTTCACTGGGACCAGCCACAGCCCTGCCCCCAGCCACGTGCAGCTCTCCTGGCCATCTGACTGCTCCCCAGCCCAGGCTGGAGGGCACAAGGTTCCTTGATGCTGGTCCCAGAGGTGATCTCCTCTGCTGACCCTGTGGGATGGCTGTACAGACTGTTACCATTTAAAATACATGTAAAAGGTGTCCTGTTGGGCATGGTCGGATGAGTAGGTAATTGAACATAAACATACACCTGTTGCCCACAAAGTCTCCCAGTTGGAATCAAGGTTCGGTCCTTCCGTGAACCACATGCCCAATGCCTGCCCTGATGCCCCGCTCCCGCCTCTGTGGAGAGCAAGTGGAGATATGGGAGTCCCAGCCTGTGCTACACTTTAGAACCACCTGGGGAGCACTCAAAAAATAAGCCTGGGGGGCTCAGCACCTGTGGCTCAACGGGCTAAGGCGCCAGCCACGTACACCTGAGCTGGCGGGTTCGAATCCAGCCCAGGCCCGCCAAACAACAATGACGGCTGCAACCAAAAAATGGCCAGACGTTGTGGCGGGTGCCTGTAGTCCCAGCTACTTGGGAAGCAGAG
>CAUYRH010083528.1:0-34824 GCA_963574655.1 Perodicticus potto | reverse complement strand
CCTGTAGTCCCAGCTACTTGGGAGGCGGAGGCAAGAGACTCGCTTGAGCCCAGGAATTGGAGGTTGCTGTGAGCTGTGATGCCACCGCACTCTATCCAGGGTGACAGCTTGAGGCTCTGTCTCAAAAAGAAAATAAATAAAGGTAAATAAACCTGGTTTTCCACATGGACATTAATTCTTAAAACGGCCAGTTCTGCAGTGGGTGCCCAGCGAGCACAGACTCAGCTACCCACCTTCACGTGGAGAGAACATTCTGGAAGTTTGGGGTTATTCACTTTACCTGGGGCACAGTTCAGAGTTCCAAGGCCTCTGTTCCTACATACTGTTGAAGAACAGATTGGAAGTCAACACTGACCCAGTGATTGAAGAAACAATAAAACGCAAGTCCCTTTAGTTCTGTCATCCTGTGTGACCCCTTGCATTCTGTGTCTGAAAATGTCAACAGTGAGATGGTGTGTGCAGACTATGATGTGTAATCCTTTTGTCTCTCAGGTGGGAATCTTTGTTCATACTTGAAATGTGAAGAAACTACAATAGTGGTATGATTTAGTAATTACCCAAACCGTGGATGTACCTTAGACAGAGGTAAGGATTTTATTAAAATCCGCTTATGAGTTACTAGAGAGTCAAGTAATTCAAACCACCAAGTACATATAAAAATGTAAATATGGGAAGTGACTAATTAGTTCTGCCCTTTTTTGTACTATAATACTTTTTTTTCTTGAGACAGAGTCTCACTATGTCACCCTTGGTAGAGTGCCGTAGCATCACAGCTCACAGCAACCTCAAACTCTTGGGCTTAAGCGATTCTCTTGCCTCAGCCTCCCAAATAGCTGGGACTACAGGCACCCGCCACAACACCCAGGCTGTAACCCAGTCTTGGCCAATCGACCTTTTGTACAATGGGAATACATTCTGAGAAAGGCGTCATTAGGCAATTTTGTGATTGTGCAAACCCAGAGGGTGCAGCACTACACACTTACATGCTTGGCTCTGGGGTGTTGCCTGCTGCTCCCAGGCTACAAACTGATACGGTATTGTAGGGACTGTAACACAGTGGTAAGTATTTGTGTATTTAAACAGAAAAGGTACCATAAAAATGCGGTGTTATAATCTTTTGGGAGCACCATCATACATGTGGTCTGTCATTGACCAAAGCAGTCACACACCATTGTCTTGGACCACTGTATATATGACAGTCTCAGGGATCGTCCCAGGATCCGGCTTGGCCAATCAGTGCAATTCCAACCCTGGAGATTGGTCCCAGAATGGACACTTGGTCCAATCAGAGTGAATCCCAGAGATTGGGTAGACGTTGTCAGGAAGAGATGGCCTTCTTCCCCCTGGACTTGAACCTAGCAGATAAGAGCCTGGAGCTGCCAGCAACCTATTTTGTAGGGTGTAGGTGGGGGCTCCCCCAGGATGAGGCAAAGCACAGGCAGGCCAGCCTGAGCCACTGGGGAGGCCAGGTCCTGAGGACATGATTTGAGCCCCTGGGCTTTGTGTGAGCATGTTCAAAGGTTCATTTAGTCTTTTAGGGCACTTGCAACTGGGTCTTAACCACTTGGTCAGCTGGAGAACCAGGAGGTGCCAGGAAGGTGATGAGTTTCCCTTTGGACACATTGAACTTGGGGCCCCAAGGAACCCAGTTGGCAGCCCTGGATGTGGGAGGAGAGACGTGGGTGACGTTCTTCCAGAGATAGCAGTTTAAACTATTCAAATGACAGTGCCCTGAGAGGGCGTAAAGTGGGACGTGGGTTAAGGCCAGAGCCCTGGAAATCTCCAGGTAAGGATTGTGAGAGGGACAGGAGCCAGGGAGAGGCAGTGGGGTGGTGACCAAGGGAGGTCGCAGGGGAGAGGGCTGACAAGAGGGACTGCTGCCCAACTCTGCTCTGAGGTCAGGCGGAGCGAGGCTGAACCAGGCAGTGGGTGACTTCTCCCTGCAGACCCAGGAGGGGGGCCAGGGGCCAGCCCCTGTGTTGAAATAGAATCCAAAGGTGACTGACGGGAGGGCAGATGAGACTCGAAAATTTGACTGTGAGAGAGAGGAAGGGAGGCGGGGAGGTTGCCTCTTGCTTTTAGGTGTTTTACAATCAGCAGGGCGTTGAGCATGCTTGTGCCCTTGAAGGAAGGAGCCAGTCGGGGGTGAGGGGGTAAGGAAGGAGGCAGAGAGGGGGAGAGAGAGAGAATGATTAGGAGCAAGATGGACCTGTCAAGGCCGGGGGAGGAGGCTGCCCACTGAGCGAAGGGCAGGCCTCCTGCTTCTGAGATGTGGCTGGCTATGTTGACACCCTAACCTGCGTGTTCCGAGCCTTAACTCTAGTCTGTTTGGCTATGAAATGTAGGGGGCACCCATGGTGCTTTAAGGGTCCACTGAGAGCTCTGAAGGTCAGAAGAGACATGAGGACCACCTGTTTCTCCATCCCTCGGGGTCCTGGAGCCTGGCTCTGTCTGCTAAAGGCCAATGTTTTAGATTAGGCAACTCTGCAAACAAAGCCAAGGCCTGGCCAGCTGCCCACAGTGTTTAAAGTCCGAGCACCCGGGCAGGAGACGGGCACCTGGACACACACACACACACACGAAGCGGGCCAGGGGCACAACAGCCTGGCGAAGACCTCCGTGGCCCAGGTCTGACCAAAAGGCTTCCCCGGCACGTCTATCCAGCGTGGGAGTTAGTGGTTACAAACTTGACCTGGTTTATTTCAGAAGATAACATCAATTATATTAATAAAAGCGGAGGCATTGGGACAAAGGAGGCATCCTATCAACTTATCACCCGCTTTTTGACCCCTAGCTTTGTTCCATTAATCTAGTTATGACCTCAACCAAGTTCTCGAAAATAATGAAAGAGCCAGTCTGTGGCTGTTGGTGTTTTGATGTAATAATTTATAATATTTTGAAAATGTCAACAGACTGAAAACAGGAAAGGTGAGTCACTGGTTGTTAACTGTCCTCCCAGAGTGGTAGTTTCATCACAAACACAAAAGAGGGACTTAGCCAGTGAGACCAGAGGGCTGACCCTCTGCTGGCCTGCTGCCCACTTTGCCTACGTGATGGCCAAATTGCCGGGTGTAAATGCCTCCAGATTTTCTAGCTGGAATTCTTGAAACACGTCAATCTAGAAAATGGAAATGCGGTGTTTCAAAGGGACACAGGAAGTGGACTGCGTTAAGCGTTGTTTGTTAAATGCTGTCTCCGGCCCCTGTGTTTGGTTTTATTTATGGTTACTTCGTATTCTCCTTTCTCCCTCTCACCATATCATCTAGCTATCCAGTTCTTCTCCCTGGTTTCCTGTGTATTTTTCCAGGGAGACACACACATACACACATTTTCTATGGCTGTGTAGGTCTCTTCTCCAACTCCGTCCTCCCAACACTCATCTACCCTTAGCCCAAGTCTTGTGCTCATGGCCTGTGTACCACCTTCCCTTGCCTAATCAAGGACATTGGGCCTGAAATTGTCCCTTTCCTGAAGCACCAGATCTGTCAATGGACATATAAGCATGCTGTCATTTCTTCCACCCTAATCCTTTTTTTTTTTTGAGACAACGTCTGGCTCTGTTGCTCAAGTTAGAGTTCAGTGGCATCATCCTAACTCAGTGCAACCTCGAACTCCTGGGCTCAAGCAATTTTCCTGCCTCGGCCTCCCTAGTAGCTGGGACTACAGGTGCACACCACACACAAGGCCCCTCAGAGACACGAGGTGTGTGCCTGGGCCATGCTGAGCCTCCCTGTCAGCCCCAGGGAGCCCAGCTGATGCCACCCAAGTTGCCAGCCCACAGAGCAGGTGATCAGTCTACCCTCAGATTCAAAAGAGATAATAAAGTGGCTGTTGTATTAAGCCAAAACGTTTGGAGTGGTCTCTTATGTAGCAGCAGGTAAACAGCAAGCCAAGCCTGCCTGTGGGGGCTGGGGCTGGGGCTGGGTGCTTGCTGCTTTGAACTTCCAGCTCCCCAACCTCCTCCATGGCCGGGAAGATCCAGGGCTGGATGCTCTGACGATGTTGCAACCATCCCATAGGCCCTGGGTGGGATCCGCCGGGCGTCGTTGGTAGGGGAGACCGATTCCTGCTCCCTTGGCCAAGGAGGCCGAGTGCACTCAGCTTGTCTTCATTCCTCTTCTTGATTGGCACTTTAATGAGGGCAGAAGGGGCTGACCCCCTGCCAGGGGGCCAGTTCATGCCCCGTTTATCTCACAGCCCGAGTCAGACTAAAATAACACTGCAGGCTGAGCGGCCAGGAGCCAGGGGGCCGGGAGCCCCTGCCCTCGGCGATGGATTGAGTGATCGCAGTGAGTTGGCAGCTGAAGTGTGTGGTGGCTGCACCATCCTGTCAGCGAGCAACAAAGGGACCTGGCTGGCCAGCCCTCACACCACACTGCTCTCCTCCCAGAGGCCTGATTTCCCTGTCACCCTCCCCCAACTTCAACGCCAAGTTTCAAAAAACAGGCTCAGGGACTGAAGCCCAGTGAGCTGGGGCACCAGCCTGGGGTCCCAGGAGCGCAGTGCAAGGGAGTTGGGGAATTCTGGGCTCACAGACAGAGCTGGCGCTGGAAACTCTTTTCTCTCAGCTCCAAGCTTCGAGTCCAAGACTGGTTCTCAGCAAACGCCCCTTCTGACTGTGCAGTGGGTGGGCTCCTGGGCCCACTGATAGGTGGAAGATTCCAGCCAGGCCTTTTACCTGCTGTGCAACCTAGAGTGAGTTTGCTGACCTCTCTGAACCTTTGCATCCTCAAAGAGGTTCATCCCACTTCTGCCTCCGTCACTGGGTTCCCATGAGGATAAAATGAGAGCTGCTGGCACAGCCTCCCTACTGTCACTCGGACTTCTACAAGCGCAGCTTTACCTGGGCGGCACTGACCCTCTCCCCAACATCCACACCTGTGGTGACCAATTCTCTGAGAGGAGACCCTGGTAGCAAACACCCCTTCCCCTCCACTGCTGTCAGGATGTCGTCAGCTGCTATCAGTGCCACAGCTCTGCAGCTTAGGGGTGAACCCCACTTTCACATGAAGAAACCAAGGCTCAAGTGCCCTGCAGAGTGTAGAGACAGAGCAGGGATTCCAACCCAGAGGCATCTGGCCCCAAAGTCTAGGCAGCCGTTCCCAAGGTCCTGAGTTAGGAGCTAGAGTCTCCCTGGACAGGGTGGGAAGCCAATGACAGCCCCCAGGAGTGCACAGAGGTGAAGAGCCAGAGCCCGGTTTGTAGAGCGCACTTGGCAAACCACGAGGTGTTCAAGGTGGTGGTCATTCCCATCGTCCTTGTGAAGCTACAGAGTGAACTTGACCTCTGAGCCATTCCTCGCACCTGCAGGGAAGCCGGGGCCTCTCCGTATCGGCAACTTGAAGGAGTTGCAGGATTCCAACCTCAGTCCCTGAGTCCCCAGGTCTGGGGTCCTATACCAAGGACAGGACAGTCCTGGGAGCCCTAGTTGCTTGGTCCCCAGAGCAAGAGGGGTAGAGGACGGAGCTGGACAAATGGCTCTTCGGATCCCAGATGGCTTCTGGAAAAGGAGAAAGGGGCCTTCCCAGGCTTTGTCTGGACAGCCCAGGCCTCCTGGGAGGGGAAGGAACAAGCCTCTGCTTGGAGGAGACTTCACCTCCCAGTGAACTCCTGAAGGGCAGGAGGCCAAGCCCCAGCCGAGGTCAGAGAAAGTATCAGGGTGACAATGGGGTTGCATGGGGCCTTCCCTTGCTCTCTGCCACAGGCCCTCCAAAAATGAGCATCTTCCCCTCAACTCCCGTTAAGAGAGTTGGACCAGAGACAAGGGGTCCAGGTGGCAGTTTGGGCCCCTGAGGATGGGCTGAACTGGGGAAGGGGTACCCCAAATTCTGGCCCACCACACTAGAAGACACCCAGGCTTTTGGTCCCAAGAGTTCTAGTGCCCAACCCTGGGCCCAGCCCTGAGTGGACTTGACATGACTGCTTCCCACCCCAGGCGCTGTGCTGGTCTCTTTGTCTCAGAAAGTCCTTTCCCCTTTGCCTAGTTAACTGCAAGTCAGCCTTCAGAGCTCGTGGCAAATGGCAGTTCCTCCAGGAAGCCTTCCCTGACTGATACCCCTCCTGGGGACTCCTGGTAGGAAGAAGTCACATCCCTGTGTTATAAGCCCGACAGCTCTGCCAGCCGCTCCTTCACAGGTCGTATTAATGGCATGTTTCATTTATTGTATCGATGACAAGTTGCTGAGCCCCTGGGGCAGGGTCTGTCTCTGTTCACCTGTGTGTTCCCCGCCCCAGCACACAGCCTGGCACACAGCAGATGCCCCCTGAACACTCCTTGACTAGACACCGTGGTCCAGTGTGCATCCCTCGGGAATGTGCGTTTTGGTCACCACTGTGTCCCCCAAACTCAATGTCTTGCACTCAGAAAGCTTTGATGAATGAATTCACTGCAAAAGAAAAAGAAAAAAATTAAGACCATTAGTAAAATGGTCTTAAAATTAGTAAAAACCACTACTACAAAATCAAAAAAAAAACTGACCCCAAATCAAGTGTGTGGGAAAAGCCCCACTGAATGAGACGATTCTGAGTCCTTGCATTTCAAAGGAATTATTCTATGTGGTTCAATGAGCCAAGTCTCTAGGGAACCAGGACATCAGAGAAAGCTGACTGAGCCTGGGACAAAATCAACTAAATTATTCCAACTGCTAAACCTCCAGACTCATTTCAGCCCACTGGGTCTTACACAGTTGAGGGTGGGGTGGGGTGGGGAGGTGGGTGGTGGTGACTCTGATACAAGTACGGACTTCTCTAGGGGAGGAACAGACATCAAACCCACAAACTTTCCAAAATTCTAAATTTGGTGAACAAAGAGAAATGTCAGGGAACATGAAGCAAAAGAAGAGTGGCTATAATATATAAATATCTCATAAAAATAAACAAGAAAAACAGCAAGAGTCCTACATATGTGAACAAAGTCTATGAAGGAATCATTTACATATGAAGAAACTGGAGATGGGCAGGCTGTATTCACTGAAAGCTTATCTTAGGCCCTGCATTAAGAGTTTTACATCTCATTTAATTATCGCAGTAAGTATAGCAAGAAAATCCAACCAGTGAATGTAAAGTTTCTGTGACATGTTCTTAATTTTTCTATATTATCTATGACGTTCTGTAATCCCTTTGTTTGTGCCAAAGAAAGTCTTGCGTTCTTGTTTCAATTGGGTCTCTCAAACCAAACGGGTTCCTGTAGCATATAATCCATTCAGTCAGATGTGAAATGCTGAAAACTGTTTACATAGTCACAACCCTGATAGCTGTATCTGGGATAAAATTAATTTACTTCTGAGTTGTCTGGAGGAGGGGGGGCGGTCTGAAGATAATCTAATTACTATTGTAGAGTCGAACTATTCTCAAAAGACACATATAGGGTATTCTCAGAGATACTGGGAATAGGAAAAGAGATTGTAAATTCTTGGGGCAAAGACTATGGTTTTATTCTGGTACTCTGAAAGTTTTGCATGTGTCTAAAGCTCCTATATGTATGCAGATAAAACCCAAAATGGTCAAATTGGGGGAAAAACCCTTATCACAATAACCCCATGGGGAGATGGGGCTCCTATCTGACAGTAGGGGTGCAGCGGTTAATTAACTTACCAACCTCATGTGCTCTGAACCACTACATTGAAAAAAAGTTTATACTCCCTAAAGCATTGAGAGACTACTTTATATTGACTAAGTTAGCAAAAACAAAATAAGACCACACCCAGCATCGGCAAGCATGCAGAGAAATCAGACATTCACTGTGCTGCCCATGGCATTATAAATTTTTATTGCCCCTTGAAAACAAAAACATCCACAGAAAAAAATGTCACAAATCTATTTACATTTTCGGTCGCAGGAATTCATCTCAAGGAAAAGGTTTCAAAGACACAAAAAGCCAGAACCATTCAAATATGCATGGTTACATTATTATCAGAGGCAAAAAAAAAAACAACAAAAAAACTGGAAACAACCTAAACACCCACTAGGAAAAAAGTTTCCAAAACTATGATAACCACAGGAAGGAAAAGTATAAAGCTATTCAAATGATATCTAAAGTGAGAACTTGGAAGATTATGCAGAAAAGCAGAAAATTACCCATGAGAATGTAAGGTCAAAATTAAAAATTGTAAAAATTAGTAAAAAAAAAAAAAAAAAAAGAAAAGGCGCACAAATTGTATAGCTTTGTCTACATCAAGCTGAGGCAGGAGGACTCGTCAACAGACACAGACGGAAAGATGGTCGGACGAGGGGAGTCGGTGAATGCCCTATTTTTTTTTTTCATATTTTTCTTTCTTGTCACGATACTGCCTACTTAATAATACTGAATAAATATTCTAAGACAATAAGGCCATGGGCAGACCATCTGCTCCGGGAAGCCCCTGGCCCGGGAACTGTGGGAAAGACAGGAAGTGGAAAGGTCCCGGGTCCAGCTTCAGAGGGAACCTGTTTCTGGATGCCGACGACCACATCGTAAACATCGTGGGCGCTCAGTGAGGTTTAACTTGGAGGTGGCTTATCCCCCTCACTCCTTCATTTAATCATTCACCCCACACGTCTGAATGAGGCGTTTCCTCTGCACCACATGGGGCTTTAATGGGGTGGTGAGGGAAGACCCATTTGCGGCAGCCAGATCGGAATGGGTTTTCACATTATTTCCATTTTTTTTTTAAATCGTGAGTACAATATACATATTATTTTTATAATCAGAAAACGTGGAGCTAATTTCGTGTTAGGAAGCAAGAGGATGACGGTTTATGGAATCCCAGCAAGATTCCCTGAAATCAGGGCGTCTTTGTAGGACAGCCAGATTCTCATCTTTTCCACCCTTGAACTGGGTCCAAGTTCTCTGTCTCCCAGGCCACAGCCTATAATTATGGGGTGAAAAGACCACAGGGTCCATCCCAATAGGTCCCCATCCACAGGCTGGCAGCCTCCTGACTCGAGAAAGACCAGGCAGGAGGGAGTGGCTAGGCTGGGCAGCAGAGTCCCACTTTTAGGAACACGACTCTAGGGGCCAGGCTCTGACATTATTGTCCTGAAACTAGATACATCTCTTTAATGGCTCTGGGTCCAGTGGAGGAGCAGGCAGCTTGTCAGAGTGCACAGACACAGAAATACAGACCTGGAGGTGCTGGTGCAGGAGGGATGGGCCAACCCTCGCCTCCGACATGGACCAAAGGCCTGTGAGCGCTGCATCACCCCCAGGGAAAGAAGAAAGTTACAGATGATGGGGACCGAAGCATTCATTTTCATTTTCTTTCACAGGGTGTTGGCCACATTTGAGAGTCTGTGCCTGTGAGAAGGGGCTCCCTCCTGCTGGCCCAGCTGCAAGCTCTGTTCTTCCTCCTCCTCCTCCTCGGCCCTCTCTCCCGGGCTGCTCCCTTACCCCAGCAGCTGCATTTTTTTATTCTCCCTCAGTCCTTGAGAAGGTCAGTACTGAGTTCCCATTTTACGGAAAACCAGACTGAGCCTCCTAAAGGGCTTGTCTTTCCTTGGTTCTCCCTGTGGTTGGTTGGACCAGAGGGTGCCCCTGTCAGGGAGATTGGGTTGCCTGGAGACGACAGCAAGAGGACATTCTACCAACAGGGCCAAGGGCAAATCTCAGCTTGTGACCTTGGCCTGGTGCCTGCTTACTTCCTGGCCTCTGACACTGCCCCTCAGCCCAGTGGATCTGCCCCCAAGCTCTTGCCCTTACCCACACCACTCTCCTTATCATGCATACCTCAGCTCAAAGGCTACCTCCTCCAAGGTTGCTTGCCCATGGGGTGTGGGAACGTCAGGACACTTCCAGTGCACTGGTGCAACCTGCTACGCCCCTCCTGGGTGGCCCTTTGCCCCTTGGCACAGCTCCCCTGTGCATTGAGTCGAGCCTCTTCTGAGAGCAGCGTCCATGGATGCAGGCCTCCCAAGGCATCCAGGGTGGCCAGGTGGCCAGGTAGCTGAGCCTCGGGACCTCCTCCAGCTCCCCTCCTCCCTAGGGAACCCTGACCCCTCCCTATGTCTTGCCCCAACCCACAAGCCCTCCTCTAGCATACTCTATGGCTTGATAGCCTGGAGCCCATTTCTATCCAAGAGGCCTGTCTCAGAGAGACCCTGTGAGTAAGGGACAGACATCTTTGGTGATACCCCAAAACACCAGGGTCAACTTCAGATTGGGACCACCCTGCCCCACCTTCAAGGGTCCCTTGTGCATGTCAAGGGCAGATGCTGAGGCTTGCCGGGGTGCTGTGACTACCTAGGTGAAAGCATTGGTCATAAGGGGAGAGAGTGGCCATTCGCCCCTACTGCAGGCTCCAGGCCAGGTCCTAGCCCTGAGTTTCCCAGGGAGGTGACAGCAGCTTCTTGCTGGGCCATTGACTCAGGAGCTGGTCCCGAGCTCTCCACCCTCACACTTTCACCTGGGCTAGCAGTGGGGGAAGAGGCAGGTGACAACCCCCCAGAGGTGACAGCCCCGGGGCGGGTGCCGCCGCCACCTGAGAGTGGGTGAGGAGCAGGTTAGCTGGGTGAAAAGTTCACTGCGAGGGGAGCTGTCTGCTCCCTCGCTTAATTTATCCACTATTTGGCTAACCTTGCTCTGAACCCAGGCCCTGAGACCCCTCTCCCCTCTCCCCCGCCTCCCCACTGGGCTTCCGAGCCACCAGACCTCCCGCCCTCACTGCAAGGCGGACACACCGGCCTTGAAGGGGCCTGGGGCCAGACCGCCGGGGGAGAGGCTGGCTGCGCGGCCGGGCAGTTATTTATGACCTGAACCTTCCCATCTTCAGTAACCAAAATAAAGTCCGGTTGCTGGCGAGGTCCAGGCCCCCAAACGCCAGACATCTGCCCGGCCTCGCAAGGCGCCCCACCCGCCCGCCTTCGCCAAATACACAATTGCTCAGGAGACAGTGACCTTTCCTATGGGGGCCATCTGTCATCATGACTTTTGGCAGGAGCTGGACACATGGACCAGCAACCTCAGAGGGGAGGCCAGCCTCTTTCCCTGGCCTGAGGGTGGCCTCCGGGCCTCCGTATGGTCCTTGACCACTCAAGGGCTGGTCCCCGCAGACCCTTCCTTATCCCCAGCTCCCTTTTCATCTGACATATGCAGGGCAGGGGTGGGGGTGGGAGGAAGTGGAAGGAGGAACAGAGAGGGGGTCAGGTGGGGATGGAGGGCACAGGACAGTCATGACAGTAGTGACAGCCACTGACTGGGCCGGGTCCCAGTGTGACTTCCGTATTCCATGGAGTCTCAGTCTTCCAGTGGAGGAGGCAGGGCTGGAGAGCAGGGCTTGAGTCACTCTCCTTGGGCCTCCCAAGTAGGTGGCGACAGAACAACCCAGGTCGCTCTGGTCCCGTTTTGGCAATTATAAAAGCCTCGCATGTTGGCATCAGTCAGTGGAAACACAAAGATCCATAAAGAATGACTCACCCTGTCTCCAGCCCCCCCCCATTATCAAGTGACCTTTTTCCACTGTCTCTTTACTCACAAACGTACACAGGCATGTGGGCGCCGGGGCGTGCGTGTGTGGGAGAACAGGGAGTCACTTGTTTTGGCAATAAGGAGATCTGATGTACACCTCGGTTCTAATACTGTCTACTACCGATACCTACTACCGATAGAGCATGGGGGCAGCCCCAGGTCGAATGTGCTCGATTCATTCTTTTCTTTGTAGTTTTGGCCGGGGCTGGGTTTGAACCCACCACCTCTGGCATATGGGGCTGGAGCCCTACTCACTGAGCCACAGGCGCTGCCCCCGATTCATTCTTCTTAAAAGTGGCTTTCTGTAGCTAGTCTGGGTGAACCGTGCTTATTCTCCCTCGCTTACCTTTCAAACGGGGCGGACTTACCTGCACAGTTCTGAAGTGCGAGGCTCAGTCAACGTCCAACACCCATCCAGCCGTGTAACCACCACTCGGATCACCACCCCGAGCATTTGTAGCCCCAGGACGATCCCCCCACAACCTACAGCCCCAAGGATAATCACTGGGGATCATCGATTAGGTGTGCTTGTGTTTGAACTTCTTCTGAATGGTGTCATTCAGAGTGAAGCCTTTCGAATCAGGCTCCTTCTGCTCCGTATTATGCTCGTAAGATTCACCCATGTTGCATGTAGAAGGCGTCCGCTCGCCTATCATTTCTGTGGAATATTCTGTTGTGTGAATGTACACCCTAATTTATCCATGCTACTATGGATGGAAACTTGCCTAGATTCCCATTTTCCACCAACACTAATAAGGTTTATGCACATCCCTTTGAGTTGCTAGCACTTCTGTTTGTAAAGGAGGGACTCTATCTTTCCGTGTGTTGATGAGAATAAAAGAGTTTCTTTAATGCTTGTCCAGGGAGATGATGTTCCTTCTACCCTAGAAAATCATTCAGTGAAATTTGTGGACCAAGTCAGAAAAAGCCTTTCAGGCCTTGCTGAAGAGTAATAAAAGCTTTATCCTGTGGGCAATGGGGAGCCATTGAAGGTTCTAAGCAGGGAGCAGCATAGTCAGATCTGAGCTCTGGAAAGGACCTCCTGGTTGCATTGGGTGGGGAGAGTGCCCATGGAATAGGACCCCTGGAGGCTGAGACCACTTAGGAAACTGTCCAAAAGTGCAGATGAGGCAGGGGCCTCTGTGGAGGGTGTGATGATGGAGAGGGGTGTGTCCAGGAAGATGGAGGGGAAGAAGTGACAGTACTCGAGGGGAGATAGGCCAATGGCACAGTCCAGAACGAACCAGGGAGTAGAAGGATGGTGGGCTCTGTGGGCCGTGTTTCTGCCTGGGTCCCAGGCCTCAGCAGAGCAGCCTTATCTTAGGAGCCTAGGCCTGGAGGTCTGAGCTGAAGGGGCAGGTGCCGCTCTGCTCTCCCATGCTGGCTCTGCAGGACGGCCACTGCCTGAATCCCAATTCACAGGGCGACAGGCCCTGCCTCACGGGAGTGGTGTAGTCCTCTGTGAATGCCACCTCTCGAGAGAAGCCCATGCGTTTTCGTGGTGACATTCCGCTCTGCCAGGAGAGAGGCCTACAGCTCCTCCTCCTGGCTGGGTCTTCCCCAATACACCCAACACCCCCACGGACCCTCAGCTTCGGAGTTCCTGAAGCGAGAGGGGACTGGCTGCTCCCTCTGGCCCTCTGGCCCCTGGGCCCTTGGACAATGCCCACCCTCAACCTTCCAGCCGGGACTGGTATTTCCTCCCTGCCTCTGGTCAGCCCCTCCCGGCCTGGCATGCGGACCCTTTTCCTTACCTAAAGAGCTTCCTTGGCCTGTGGGGCTGGCATGTGCACAAAGCACTCCAGATGTCCCTGGCTCCTGCACGAGGACAGCTCTGCCCCTCCTTGGAAGAATGCAATTCTGCACCCCCTACTCTCCAGAGTGACGAGCCTTCTCCTCCAGCGGCCATGCCCCCCTCCCTGGGCCTTTGTGTCCCCACACAGACCTGCCCAGTTCCAACAGCTGCCCCCTCTGTCCTGACCACCTCTATCTCTCCTCTGAATTATGAACAGGCTTTCAGCCTCTGCCCACGCCCCCCACATTCAGGCCCCCTTCGTCTGCAGCAACTGTTCTCAAACGCTGGTCTCATTGGGACCCTGCCTGCTTTAGTGCCTTCTTCCTTGGAACTAGGTCCAAAGTCCCTGCCGGACCTGTATGTCCTCTCAGACTTGGCCCAGCCCTTTTTAGAGCCTGGGCCCCTCGCCCGCATATGCTTGTTCAGCCTCCATTTGGTGGTCCTCCCATCCTGACTCAGAAAGCTCAGTGGAGACAAGCCCCTGCTCAAGCTCACAGCCACATCCCGCTGCCTGCCCCACAGTGGGCCTTTAAGAACTGTTTGTTGAAAGCTGAGTGACGCTGAATGAGCAGGGACAAGCTGGGCACCCATTCCAACATTTCCCGAATTCCTCCACCCCAGGGCCACTGGCCCTGGCTCCCAGAGGGCACTGCTGGCCTTAAATGGCATCTTGTTCCTGCTGGACAGGGCCTCCTGCTACCACAAGGGGACAAAAGGCTTTCAGAATTAGCTGCCATTTTCTCCCAGTGGCGGGGGAATGGGGGTGCAGTGATTCCATTCCCGCACAGAGCGGCAGGGGCAGAGCCAGATGGTGTCCACTGCGGGACGTCTCCCCTCCTTGGTAGGACTGGTCAACTGCCCACACTGAGCTGCCAGCTGCCCACCAGGATGCCCACTGACTGCCAGTCCGGAGGGGGGCTGCCAACAGGCTGTCAACGCACTGGCCAACTGTCAGTCAGAAGAGGACAAGGTCCTGGGAGCTCAGGACTGCCCGTCAGGATGTGGGCCAACTGTCACTCAGAAAGGCCCAGTGGCAAGTCAGGGAGTCCACCAGTGGTCATTGTGGTAACAACTCTTGGTTTTGCCATGTAGCGTCCCTTTACCCTTCCCCTGGCAAGGACATGCTACTGGACTTCCAGGCAGCCTCCCCTCCCCAACTCCCAGCCCATGTGTTCCAATTGGCTGTTTCCCTGCTTAGTTGCAGGGATAGACTTTAAGACTCAGGGCCGGCCAATCAGAGCATTGCATTCCTCTGGCTGCTGTGATTGGTTAACACATGGACTTGTGACTCAATCCAAGCCAACCAGAACTAATAGGAACTAATGCTAGGTGACTCAAATTTCCCTTTTCTTGCTGCTCTTGAGCTGGGGAGGGTCCATGTGAGGCTGGAGCTGATGCAGCTTACCATCACTCAAGCAAACTGTTGGAGAATGAAGCCAGCACAGAGGATGTGGAAATCAAGGACAGAGAAACAGAAAGTGGGTCCCAGAAATGCTATTTATACCCTGGATGTAGCCATAACTGAAACTGTGTTGGAATCTGGCAATGACATTGAAGTAGATTGGCCAGGGAGATTCCAGGTCTTTGGCCATATGTTTATGAACAAAGTCAAGCATTACATCTGCACTCTTTACATACTAGGCTTCTTCTTCAAGAAATCACAGCATTTGGAGGGCTTTGTGGTGGGCACCTGTAGTCCCACCTACTTATGAGGCTGAGGCAAGAGAATTGCTTAAGCCTAAGAGAGTTGATGTTGCTGTGAGCTGTGACGCCACAGCACTCTGCCCAGGGTGACGGCTTGAGACTCTGTCTCATAAAAAAAAAAAAAAAAAAAAAAGGAGGAAAGAAAAAAGAGAGAGAGAGAGAGAAAGAGAGAAAGAAAGAAAGAGAGAAAGAAAGAAAGAAAGAAAGAAAGAAAGAAAGAAAGAAAGAAAGAAAGAAAGAAAGAAAGAAAGAAAGAGAGAGAGAAAGAGAAAAAAAGAAATCACAGCATCAGGCTAGGCACAGTGGTTCACGCTTGTAATCCTCTGGAAGGCTGAGGCAGGTTGATTGCTAGAGCTGACGGGGTGGGGACCAGCCTGAGCAAGAGCGAGACTCTGTCTCCACTAAAAATATAGAAAAAACTGAGGCAAGAGGATCGCTTGAGCCCAAGAGTTGGAGGTTGCTGTGAGCTATGATGATGCCATGGCGCTCTACCCAGGGCGACAGCTTAAGACTCTGCCAAGAGAGGAAAGAAAGGAAAGGAGGAAAGGAAGAAAGGAAGAAAGAAAGGAAAGAAAAGAAAGAAAAGAAATCACAGCGTCCAGGTTCAGTGCCTGTGGCTCAACGGGCTAAGGCGCTAGCCACATATACCTGAGCTGGCGGGTTTGAATCCAGCCCGGGCCCGCCAAACAATGACGGCTGCAACTAAAAAATGGTCGGGTGTTGTGGCGGATGCCTGTAGTCCCAGCTACTTGGGAGGCGGAGGCAGGAGACTCGATTGAGCCCAGGAATTGGAGGTTGCTGTGAGCTGTGATGCCACAGCACTCTATCCAGGGTGACAGCTTGAGGCTCTGTCTCAAAAAAAAAAAAAAAAGAAATCACAGCACCCAGGAATTAAGAACCAGGGTTTTTCAACCAGTCTCTGGGGTTCACATCTCAGCTCTACCAGCTACTAGCTGTGAATAAGCACCGGGAAGATTTCTTCATCTTTCTAGCTCAGTTTCCTATAAAATGTTGGGAAATTTTAATTATTAAATGCATATAACTTAGGATCTGTCACATACCAAGCACGCAATGATTTATTACTTTCATCATTATATCATATCATATAAATTTATCAATTTGTTACTTGGTATTAATACCAAGCACACGTGCATACATTTATTATGCATATTACTCTCTTAATTTTTAATTCCTTTGTATTTTTTGAGACTGAGTCTCATTCTGTCACCCTGGGTAGAGTGCTGTGGTGTCATAGCTCACAGCAACCTCAAACTCCTGGGTTCAAGCAATCCTCTTGCCACAGCCTCCTGAGTTGCTGGGACTACAGGCATGAGCCGCTGTGCCTGGCTAGTTTTTTCTATTTTTAGTAGAGATAGGCCCTCACTCTTGCTCAGGGTAGTCTCGAACTCTGAGCTCAAGCAAAACACCTGCCCCGGGCTCCTGGGGTGCTGGTATTACAGGCATGAGCCCCATGCTTGGCCTACTCCTTTGATTTTTAGAAGCAACTCTAAAGAGGACAGAGTTATTTGCCTCATTCTATCGATGGAGAAACTAAGGCTTGGGGAGGAGGTTAAGGTTAAACGCAAGGTCACACAGAGCCAAGATTCGGGATCTCAGCCAGATATGGCTGGCTCCACACTCCAGCCTCTTCTTCAAGCATCAGGGGGGATTTAGCCTCATCTCACACTCAACACGCTGGAGCTGTGGAAGTTAGTGTGCCCGTGGCCAGGCCCCAGGCTGGGGCTCTGCCCGAGGTCCCCATGTGACCTTCCCAAGCGGGATCCAGTTACATCACAGCAGCAGCTCAAAGGAACAAACACAGCTTGTGTCTTCCTCCAAGTGCTTATTTATTTCCTTTGTCTTGGGAGCTTTGAAAAATGAAAGGAATGATAAGGATTTGAGGGGAAAGGCAGCCCGGGAAATTCTGCAGTGCTGGTGCAACTCACCAAGAGAGCAGGGGCATGAAGGGGCTTTCAAACCAAGTCCAAAGAAAGAGAGACTCGGGTGGTAACACGGAAGGAAGTTTCCCGGCTCCCCATGGGAGGCTCAGGACCCAGCCTGGGCCAGTGGTTCAACACCCCACCCCCACCCCCCCCCGCTACTCAAGGCCAGTAATGCAGCCCTTGCTGCTCTGGGCTGTTAGGAAGAAGAAGTGAGAAAATGCTACAGACCAGGGGATCCCCACGGGGGCGAGTTAGCTCCTTAGGGGACTTTTGACAATGTCGGGAGACTTTTCTGGTTGTCACAACTGGAAGGAGAAACAACTGACGAGTAGAGAAACCTCCAGTGTGCAGGACAGCCCCAGCACAGAGAGTGATTCCATTCAAAAGATGGACTAGGTCTGTGGTTAGGGTTGAGATAGGGTTAGGGTTAGGGTTGGGATAGGATGGCGGTTCTGGGTGTATTGAGAAGAAGGCAGAACCCTTCTTTTTGCTGCCTGTGGCAAAAGCAGCAATTACTGAGTGGAAATGGCCACTCCCGTCCTCAGGTGAGTCTGGCCCAGAGTGGGAGAGAGACCTGGACAGACCAAATAAATGACAATAGCCCAGAATATTCATCAAGAACGAACCCTGGAGCCACAAGTTAACAAATTCGGTAGGTCCATACAATGATCATTTGGCAAAGAAGAGGACTATAGCACTGCTGCCGTCTACCCCTCGGATGCACCTGGCAAATACTGCGGTCAGGGAAGGAAGCCAGACACTAGAGGCCACTTCATGTCGGATTCCACCTCCGTGAAATGTCTGGAACAGGCAAATCCATAGAGACAGAAAGTTGACAAGCATTTGCTGTGGCCGAGAGTGTCAGGGAAGGGGTGATGGAGAGGGAACCCCCACTGGGTACCAGGTTTCTTTTTGAAATGGTTGTGTAACTCTCGGAACAGACTAAACACCACTGAATCACACATTTTCGTGGGTGATCGTGTGGTATGTCAATTGTATCTCAATAAGGCTGTTACATAAAAAATAATTACAATGGTTAAGTGATTAGGTGGTTGATGAATAAAATGAGCAGACGGTTGAGAAGGAGTGATGCAGCCGCGGTGACCCCCTGGGAGGCTGTGTCTGAGGCCCGCCTTGCAGGTTGGGATGAGGGGCAGGAATGAACACAGCACTGGTCCAAGTGCAGTGAGGAGGGGACAGGTGTGTGCAGAGAGCCCCAGGGGCGCTTGTGAGAGCTCAGTGTCTCCTCAGAAGGGAGGGACAGCCGTGCCTTGCAGTGAGAGCCTGATCACACAGGTGGGACCTGCTGACCTTAGTTACACGGCCACTGTGCTTGGGACCCTACAGAAATATTTCTTCCCAGCTGCTCAGCTCCTGGAGAGATAGCCTAGTTTCAATGAAAAGGGCAGACTTATTTGCAGAGTGCTTTTTTTCTCACTCTTCTCCTGAGTGTCCAGAAAATCCCCAGGGGAAGGGTGGGCAAAGGGTGGGGTGCCAAGGGGCTCCTAGTAAGTCAATGCAGAGAAGTCAGAAACCCCCTTGGGTCACAAGCTGGGCCCTGGTCAGCCAGCCTCCTGAGTCAGGCCAGGTCCCCCTGAGCTGGGCTTCCCTTCCTGCTACTGTGAGGTGCTGGCTCTGAGGACTGCTGCCTAACTGGGTATCTGGGTTCAAGAGCAGCTTCTCAGCAGGGTAGCGGCGATGCTGCCACCCCTAATAGTACCTTCTGGGGAAGCTTCTGCATTTATTCCCGTCCTGAGCTGTGGAGAGATTTGGGTGCCAAGGGGCTGCCCAGAGCCAGCAATGTTGGGATGTGCCAGAGAAATGTCCTGCAAATGTCCCACCTGCCTGCACTGGGGGACAGCAACTTGTCCCTATGCAGTACCTCCTGTCTTCCCAGGGTCCCTTTGCTCTGCCCTCCTTAGGGGCCTCCCCTGCCCCTCACCCCACCACCATGTTGGGATCTTCTGAGCTGCGGCGTCATCCCTCCCCAACCAGAGGGATGCCTGCCAGGTCTTGTAGGAAGTCATGGCCACAGGCCAGGCCACGGCCGTGATCCCAGGTGCTCTGAGGGGCAGTAGGGTCTTGGCTGGGGGCTATGGAAGCCGCCAGCATCACACCAAGCCCTGACAAGATCACAGACCCTGCTTAGGTCCCATTCCCACTGCATACTCAACCCAGCCCCCTGGGGTAGGAGGACACAAATGTCACCTCTGCTCTGCAGGAGAGGAAAGTCAGTGTCACACAGCAGGCGTCAGAGCCGGGATTTGAACCAGGCCAATGGATCTGCAGTCTGGATCCCCCTTCACATACTGGGCCCTCCCACCTATTGGGGAGCTCCTTAGCCTCATGGCAGGTCTGGGTACTCCGGGATGAACTTCTGAGCACAAGGCTGCTGGGGGGCTGGGAGCTGAGGGCCTCTGGGGGCTGTAAGAGGTAGGGCAGGGAGCTGGACCCTCAGGCCATGGTGGGCGGCCCTCAGTTTATGAAGAGCCCTGTGTGGATGAATGTCTCTAAACAAATCAGGGTGTGACAGCTCCACTCCAAGGAAGTCTGGGTGCCCAAAGTGCCTGAGAGTTGCTCCAGACCTTCCTTTGGGTCCAGGAACAAAGGTCACCTCCTGGCTTTGCCTAAAGTGACGGGTGGCTGTGCATAGAGGCCTCTTCACAAACATGGACCTCTGGGTGGGACTTCTTAATAACCCCTGTCCTCTGGAAGGACCCTCCTGAATATGGGAGAAGATGCCTCAGAGACAGAAGTCCCAGGTGTGCTGCAGTGGGAGGGGCGTCTCTTCTCTCCTGAGATGGCCATGTGTCCATCCTGACACCTGCCCTCCCTCTTCTGTGGTTGTCACTATGTGGGCAGCCAAATGCCTTTGCAAACTGGCCCTCCGTTTCTGGTCCCTGTCAGACTAGGACATCCTCAGGGCAAGGGCTGTCTCCCTCATCAGACAGGTCTTGTAACACAATGCTGAGCCCTGGGGTCAGCCCAGGAGCTTTCTGTCACCCTGGTCCTCTTAAACATCCGTTTGGCCCAAAAAGATGAGTCCCTTTCTCAAAGCATTCTAGCCCCTGGGAGCAAAATGGTGGTCATAGGACTCAATTCCTGAGCATTTGCCAGCCCCGACAGCCTGGGCCCCTGGGACAGTGCCAGGACAGGGCTTGGGTCAGGTGCCTCCCTAGGCTCAGTGCCCACCCCTAATCTGGTTCTCTTTGGGGATGGGGAGGAACCCTAGGCATGGCAACTGGGTCAGTTCCCAGGACCCAAGGCTCCTTTGCAGGGTTGGCACATCTTGTCCTGCCCCTCAGGGGCTTGGCACTTGCCACTGTCCTTCCCATGGCCAAGCTAAGGGACAGAATTAGCTCTCCACTCTCATTCTCCAGCCTTTCCAAGCAGCCAAACCATCTGGGAGAGGAACCAGAATGGGGCCTCCTGGGAATCTGCCCAAGGCTTTTTCTTCTGGTTCCTCTGGGAAAAGATCCAGAAAAAGACTGAAAGCTTCCTGGCTGGCAGGAGGGGGCAGGGCAAGAGCAGGCTGGGCCCTGCCACCAGGAGAAGCCGCTGGGCTCTGGGAAGCCCGTGCTCCCTTTCAACCAGGAGGTCATCGCCCCTCACTGGGCTTCACTCAGTCCCAGCGTCTGGTCAGACCTCGGGGATCCCCAAAGCATCTCTGGCCTGCAGGCCAAGTGCAACTTCATGGAAACCTCAGGAGTCAAATCATCTCCAAAAGGTTGGGCTGCAGCCAGGCTGTGAGCACAGAAATTCATCTACTGCTCAAGCCTGGGGAGAAAAATCAGGGCTCAGTAGGCAGGACCCACACCTCATTCTCTTCCCCAATCCCTTTGCATTTAGCAAAGCCTCAAAGCATTTTGGCAACGCATGTGGTCAAGGACCCGAAGGGAGGGGAAGGATGGGTCACGGCTTGGTGCCACATTGCTTGCTGTTTGTCTGCAGGACAGTGAGCAAGGGGACTTGCGGGCCAGGGAGAGCTGTGTTCAGATTCCGGCTCTAGTGCTCACACGCCCTTGGAACCTGGGCAGGGGTTGCCCTGCTCTGAGCCCATTTTCTCATCTACAAAATGGGTGTCTTAGCACTGCTTTCCAAAGGCTACTGAGAGGCGCGTGCTGACCAGTGACTCTGCAGCCCTCTGCTCAGCATCTACTGTGTCTGTCCTTGGGCCTCCCTCCATCTTCTGCCTAAATTTTAATTTTCCTCATGACATTTTCTTCCATGGAGTGGCAGATTCCATCCTAGTTCTAAACCACTGACTGTTTCTCCAAGGATGGAATTGTTATTTCCTGCGGCATCAGTGGCAGGTTTGACCACATGACCTGCTCTGGCCAATGAAATGTGGAGAGACATGACATACGTTGTTTCTGGGCAGAAAAGTTTGGCCACTGGCATGTGGTTCACCAGGGATGTTTACCTTCACCAAAGGTGATCATCCCAGACAGAGGCTGCCCAGGTAGCCTGGCATGTGGTTCAGCAGGGATGTTTACCTTCACCAAAGGTGATCATCCCAGACAGAGGCTGCCTAGGTAGCCTGAGCAACAGAGCAGAGTTGTAGCCACCCTCGAAGGACAGGTCGCAACAGTAAGATGGACGCCTCCCCGGTTGAAAGCCATGGAGATTTGGGGGTGACAGCCTGGTTGATACATGGCACGGCTATTGGAAGTCTTTAAAGCAATCTCTGAAAGCTGTAAGTTTGGGTCGTCAGCTGCTGTGAGGTGGCATGGATAACTAACAGAGCTAGAATGTGATGTCTTGAGACCAGTGGTCGCTCTGTAGGTATTCAGTCAAGAGTGGATATGCAATTTTGACTAGGCTTTGTGCACGTGAGCTGTGTGTTTAGTTCTGCCTCTAACGAAAGGCAGGAAGGTTCAGCCTGAGGCTTTTCGGGAAGCTCCTCCATTGAGTCAGAGGCCTGTGACCTTCTCCTACACCTCCTGGGAGCCCCATTTTCTTCCCTCCCTCCACCTGCAGGTGGTGGCTAGTTAATAAGAGATGGCATTATCCACCTCTCCCCTTGGGGCCCAAGGTCAAGTTTATTCAGCTTGGAGCAGCAGAGAGAGTACACACCAGGGGAACTCCCTGTACACCCCTCTTGACTGAATACCTACAGAGCGACCACTGGTCTCAAGACATCACATTCTAGCTGTTATCCATGCCACCTCACAGCAGCTGACGACCCAAACTTACAGCTTTCAGAGAATGCTTTAAAGACTTCCAGTAGCCGTGCCATGTATCAACCAGGCTGTCACCCCCAAATCTCCATGGCTTCCAACCGGGAAGGCTTCCATCTTACTGTTGCTACCTGTCCTTCGAGGGTGGCTCCAGCTCTGCTCTGTTGCTCTGGGGGCGTCTCTACCCAGGTCTTTTTGACTGTAAATTCCCCCATTGAGGAAGACTGTGCCAGTCCTTCGGCCACTCCTGGTTTCCCCCTTCCCCTGTAATCAAATGGGACATAGGGGTCTGGGTCTGTAGGGCTGGCTTCATTGTAATGGACTGTCACTAAGTGTTTTTGGTGACTCACAATTCTTTTTTTTTTTTTTTTTTGAGACAGAGCCTTAAGCTGTCACCCTGGATAGAGTGCCGTGGCATCACAGCTCACAGCAACCTCCAATTCCAGGGCTCAAGCGAGTCTCTTGCCTCTGCCTCCCAAGTAGCTGGGACTACAGGCGCCCGCCACAACGCCCGGCCACTTTTTGGTTGCAGCCGTCATTGTTGTTTGGCGGGCCCGGGCTGGATTTGAACCCGCCAGCTCAGGTGTACGTGGCTGGCGCCTTAGCCCGCTGAGCCACAGGCTCCGAGCCGACTCACAATTCTTTCTCAACCAGATTACTGGCCTTTTGTCCAGCAGGTGCTCATTAAAGACAGGTTCTGCTCTCCTGGTGGCTGGCAGCACCGTGGCATGACACAGCAGCTCTACCTGTGGCCAGCCATCTGCAGACTAGTTCATGAAGGTCACACCAGGGAAGCAAAATGGGCCCTGACCCCTGTGTTGGTAAGGGCCTGGCAGAGCTGGCAAGGAACCAGCACTTCCCTCTGCCCCCAGGCCTGGGCTCCACTTTCTCTCCTATTCTCTAACCCCCTTCTGTACTCCCAGTAGCTGGGAACTCTGAACATACCAATTCTCTCTCAAAGGATGGAGTTCTGTGGCTGGGATCGGCCCCCTCCCAACTGCCCACCGAGGATTTGAACAAAGTAACTCACAAAAGCCATCTCTCTTTATTTTTCATTCCTGCTGTTCAACCAGTTTGTGCAAGCTAAGGATGAGTAGGTTTTGGAGGGGGAGGCAGAGCATCTGGGGACAGACCCTTCTGGAAATAGTCTATGCACACTGCTGAGGTTGGTTAGACTGGAGAAGCGATTGAACAATAAACTCTACAGAATTAGAAATGCACAAAGTGTCAAGATGGCTGCTGGCTGGTTTCTCGCCTCCCCATGGGGGTCAGAGTTACCCCCATCAGTCCTGTGCAAAGGTCCTGGGGCTGGCCTGGGGGGCAGCCAGATTCTTCCCGGGGGAGAGCAGCTGTCCTGCTCACCCAGTAGAACTGTGCCGACGGACAGGCGCCAGGCGTGTGCCCAGGTGCGTGGTCCCTTCCGGCTCTGGCTCCTTGAACGAGTCTCTGGGTCTCGCTTCTATGTCCGCCCTTTGAAAGTGTTCATGCAGGTGTAGGTCCCTGAGAATTTATGGATTTCCTCGAGTGCAGCCTGTGGGAGGATGCTGGCAGAGTGGGAGGAAGAAGAGAAGACAGTCAGTAGGGGTGTGGGCCTGAGGCTGGGTCACAGGGGGCCACATCAGATGGCGGAATCATGCCACCCATCTCCCGGCCACATGCCAGCTGCGCCCACCAGGCCCCTGTGGGGAAGGGCTTTCAAGGAACTAGATAAGCAGCTGTTGGGGGAGGGAGGGGAGAGGGAGAAGGGGAGGGTAGAAGAAACTTTCAAAGCCATAGCCTTAGCATCTCAGCACCTGTAGCTGCCTAAGAGATAATCAGCTCTAACTGCCATTTATTCAACAAATGAGTTCTGCATGCGTCTCAGAAGTCGGGTAGGATTTGGGGACTGTTCTAGCCTCGCCCTCAAGCCTCTCCTTGGTGCAACCCAGAGTCCTTGTGCTTCCCCTGCAGGCCCTGGTTGTCCTTGTCTGTTTACATGGCCAGCCTGTGGATGCCTATGTGGCAGCATTTCACCTCTGGTCTCCCACCCCTAGCACAGGCCCGGCACAGAGAGGGGGGCCCTTGGTCTGTTGTTGAATCAGACTGAAGGACCCCAGCCCACTCTAGTATGAGATGGGAAAGGTTCGCTTTCAGCTGGAGCAATCTGGAAGGCTTCCTAGGGGTGGTGGCACTAGAGTTGAGCCTTTAAAGATTTCTCTTGGGGAAGATGGAACAGGATGCAGGGCAGGGAATGCTTCCTTGTTGAAAAGTAGTGGGGGAAGGGCAGGAATTGTAGACTGGGGGATCGCTCTGGATCCCAAAGTGGTATACCTCGCCTGACTAGTACCATGACATTTCTGTGCATTCTGAGCCTTTGGCATCAAGGCCCCTGTACTGCCTATTAGAGTAAACCTCCTGAAGGCTGGGGCTGTGTCTCGTAGTTACTAGAATAGTGGTTCTCAAAGTGTGGGGTCCAGGAACCCTTGGGGGGGTTCATAATGTACTAAGATGTTAATTGCATTTCCACTCTCTTTCCTTTAGATACAGTGGAGCTTTCCAGAGGCTGTATGACACGGCCTATGTCACAACATTTATTTTGTTTTAGAAATATGATTACAGGAAGTGCTTATAGTGGTCACTAAAGAGATATATATGAATATATTCATATATATTACATATAATAATATATTTATACGTTATATATTTATCATATTATTATTAATAATATATATTATTATATATGTATTTACCTGCTATAAAAATATATTTATGTTAAGGCAATGGGTTTGTTGTTGTTATTTATATATAAACAAATGTTGTAAATATAAACAGAGGGATAAATCTTATATAACTTTTCTGTTTCAGTTTCTAATATAGTAGATAGTGATAAGATATAACTTAGGCTGGGTTCAGTGGTTCACATCTGTAATCCCAGCACTCTGGGAGGCTGAGGTGGGGTGGATTGCTTGAGCTCAGGAGTTGGAGACCAGCCTGAGCAAGAGCGAGACACTGTCTCTACTGAAAATAGAAAAATTAGCTGGGCCTTGTGGCAGGCACCTATAGGCCCAGCAACTTGGGAGGCTGACGCCGGAGAATCACTTGAGTCCAGGAGTTTGAGCATGCTGTGAGCTATTACAGCACTCTATCAGGACACAGATTAAGAATCTGTCAAAAAAAAAAAAAAGATACAACTCAAATCAACAAAAGCTCTTGGGTTCCTTAATACTTTTTAAGGCCTAGGGGCTCCTGAGACTAACAAGTTTGAGAACTGCTGCCCTGGGTGAGGACAGCACATCAACAGTAGAGCCTGGCCCAGGGCAGCCCGCCCCCCACCGCCAATACCTTTTCAAGATGATGAGGGCATGCATGGTCCACGGGAGCAGCAGGAGGGCCTGATTGAGCTGCACGGCTTCCACCGTCCTCCGGGCCACTGTCTCCGGCTTCAGCGGGGGGAAGAGGTTGGGAAACCTGAGTGCAGGAAGAGACACAGTGGGTTTCTCCTGGAGAGGCACCTGCTTGTGCCAGAAGCCTGTCCAGGGCTGACACATCAGGGACACCCTTCCCCCTTTCCTGTTGGGGAGACTCAAAGACTGTTGGGACACTCCCCCAGCCTCAGACTTTTTGGGAGGGACATTCCCTCATCCCCGCAATGTGCAGGGGTCTCCCCTAGGATCACGGACTTCTACCCCAGCCACCTGGGATCCTTTCTTCAAACTCCTCCAGGAGTTCCCAGAGCACTTGGACTCTGTCCCACGCTCTCCTCAGCCCTTCTAGGCCCTGCCAATCAGCAGGACTGGCCCAGTCTGTTCTTGTCACGCTATGCTTTCTCCTGTTGGGGCCAGCTGTCTGCGTGGCCTGGCTCTCTCATGAGAGACGTCTCAGCTCAGTCTCCCCAGAGTGGCCTCTGATCTTGTTCCTGCTAATTTCCTTGGCTATGTTTCCCCCATCTAGAATGGCCTTGCTTGTGGGGCCTGTCTCCCTGATCAGACTAGAAGTTCCACGAAGGTGGAGGCCTGGGCGGTCTTGCTCCCTCTTATGTCCCCAGCACCTAGTGCAGAACCTGGCACACAGTAAGTGCCAAATGAACACGTGCTGAATGGGCAACCACTGCCCCACCTGCTGCTCCTACTGCTGTCTTGCCTACCCTGTCTGCAGGCAGGGGCTCTGCTGGAAATGCCTTCTGCCTAGCTTGTCACTCACTAACTTACCGATTGATTCACATCTTTGCAGAGCACTTTCCATGAGTTTTCAAAATGAATGATTGAATAAGCAAACATCAGGGACTTCTCATGCCTGTTTAGAGGGGTCTGACCTTAGACCCATACAGTGGTGATATTCCGTAAGTGTCAGCCCTGTGCACAAATCATTCTCCCAATTTACAGATAAGAAAACTGAGGGTTCAGTGGGTCAGTGGGACACCAGGGAGTCACATTGGGTCAAGGCTCCAACATCTTCTTTCTGCTCTTCCTGCCCCTCCTGGGCCTGTAGGTGCAGGGCTAATGCTGCTGGCTCTAACCCCCATCCTACAAAGGGCTTGTGATCTGTTCTGGTACCAGGAAAATTAAGGGTGATGAGTCACCCTTCTCTGATGTCATTCCTGAGCAACAGGCAGTCCATGGCACACAGTCAGTGCCAAATTAACACTTGCTGAATGGGTGAACACTGGCACAGGCCCTGGCATGGGCTCGGCTTCTGAGGGCATATGGACCTCACCCGCTGTACTTCCTTTGCCATCACAATGGTGATTCTAAGAGACTCAACAGCCTTGTAGTCTAGACCGGCCAGGCTCCGGGGTCCTGCAAAGATGGCCATGCAGAGGCAGCTCGCTGACATTGGACTCCTGCAGTGGACAGCCTAGACTCTCCAGCCTCCAGAGGCCATGCAGAGGCAGCTTGCTGACATTGGTCTCCTCGGTCCTGGACAGTCTAGACTCTCCAGCCTCCACCTGTGGCCCCTCTTTCTTGGAGAAGGAAAGACAGGAGAGACAGACCAAGCTCCATGGTCCTGGGGGACCCTTTCTAGAAGGACCTCACGGAGGAGACCTCCCGCATGTTTGCAGGGGTGGATTTTCTCCTTCTCTGTGCTGGGTGGGATGGGAACTGTTAACTCCCACGGAGGCAGCACAGATCTATGAAAAGAGCCAGTTTCAAGCTGTGCAGCCTTGGGCAAGTAACTTTGCTTCTTTGAGATTCAGTTCCCCCATCTGTAAAATGGGGAGATGGCTCTCTGGCCGGGTTACCGTGAGGGCCGAATGCGGCATTGTTTGTGAAGAGTCTGGTGCTGTGGTGGAGCGTGGATGAGGCTCAGTAAATAGATTTATAAACAGCAGCACCCATGGACATGGTCAACCCTGCTGGGAAACCCACCGATTTTGTCCTAAACATGCCCCCCACATTTAACCCTGTGAAGCTGCTAAGCATGGTCATAGGAAGAACCAATGCTTTTATTCATTTTTTTTTTTTATCCTTTCAGGAAATGGGAGTTGGTTAAGTACCATCTTCCTTATTCTACCTTCCTAGCCAAGCCCTTGGGGTTCACCTGCACAGCCACAGGTAACTGAGTACCTGCAATAATTCACCTGGCCCTCCCGGTGTGCCAGGCATGGCTAGTTGATTCACACACAGGAGCTCATCTACCCAAGCAGTAGGAGGTACTATTATTAATCCCTTTTTTTTTTGCAGTTTTTGGCCAGGGCTGGGTTTGAACCCACCACCTCCGGCATATGGGGCCGGCGCCCTGCTCACTGAGCCACAGGCGCCGCCCTATTATTAATCCCTTTTTACAGATAAGGAAACTGAGTGAGGCACAGAAAAGTTAAGTAACTTGCCTGAGGCCACACAGAGCTGGGATTTGACCCCAGGGAGTTTGAGCTCCACTCTGAACCACTGTGGAAAAACACCTTGGAAAACCTGGAATTTCTCTCTTAAGTGGGAGAGAAGGAACTACATTAAAATGTGAAAGAGACACACAGACTTGATGTCGGTGAATGTCCTCCCACTTCTGTGCTCAGGGCACCCAATTAAAACAGTGGATTGCCACTGATGTGCTTCTATCCCGTATGCATTTATTGAGCACCAACTGTATACGCAGAAAAAAAGAAACCAAACCAAGTTGTCATGGGAGAAAAAAGCCAACGTGGTACATTAATAGTGGTCTAGTCTCCTTCAACTTATAATTTGCACACAAGCCAGGGGGAAATATGTACTTCTGTGACAAACTCTGAAGATATCGTCCGCTAGGATAATTAATAACATGAATTTATGAAGATGTTTATTGTCAGTAAAAATAAGGGGAGCAGTAGCTTTTTCTTAAGCCTCTAGTGTGTTCTGGCTTTGCACTAGCTGTGTTAGATGTATTATTCCTAATTCTCCTGATAATCCTACAAGCAAATATTATTTCCACTGTTTTACAGATGACCAAAGTAAAACTCAGAGAAGTAACACAATTACTTTGAAATTTCCCAGCTGAAGAGTATGTAATTTAAATCAGGCATTTTTGATTCTTTTTTTTTTTGGTTAAGATAGAGTTCTACCCTATGCTCTGAGCAGAGTGCAATGGCGTCATAGCTCACTGCAACCTCAGACTCAAGCTGTGGGCATCCCGCTGCCTCAGCCTCCGAAGCTGCTGGGATTACAGGTGCTCGCCACAGCGCCCGGCTGGGTTTTTCAGTTTGTCTCACTCTCGCTCAGATAAGCCTTGAACTCCGAAGCTCAAGCAATCCTCCTGTCTCAGCCTCCCACAGTGCTGGAATTACAGATGTGAGCCACTGTGCCTGGCTTGCTTTTTTTTTTTTTTTTGAGACCGTCTCACTATGTCATCTCGGTAGAGTGCCGAGGCGTCACAGCTCACAGCAACCTCAAACTCCTGGGCTCAAGTGATTCTCTTGCCTCAGCTTCCCAGGTAGCTGGGACTACAGGTGCTGCCACAACGCCTGGCTATTTATATTAGAGATGGGGTCTCGCTCTTGCTCAGGCTGGTCTCAAACCTGTGAGCTCAGGCAATCCACCCATCTCAGCCTCCCAGAGTGCTGCGATCATAGGCATGAGCCACTGCACCCGGCCTGCATTTTTGATTTTTGATGACCAGAGCTACACTGGCCCTATCAATACTAACTAGCGGAGTGACCCCTACAGGGCAGCACCACGCCGAACCGCCCCGTGTAATCCTCACCACGGCCCTTCCCCATCATCCTTACTTTGGACGCAGGGGAAGCATATTATCCTGTGAAGGCGGATTATCATATGCTGGATTGTAAAAAAGCCCAGAGAAAACAGTTTGTGGGTAATTCTCATTTTTCACTGATCCATAACCACGCAGCCCCCCACAACCACAGGGTGATACAGCTCAGCCGTATGCAGCACACGTGGTGAGGTTCCAAGCCTGATCCCACTGTAGCCTCGCTGCAGAACTGAGACATTCTCATCACCCCACTTTTTTTTTTTTTTTTTTTTGCAGTTTTTGGCCAGGGCTGGGTTTGAACCTGCCATCTCTGGCATATAGGGCCGGCGCCCTACTCCTTTGAGCCACAGGCGTCGCCCTCTCATCACTCCACTTTACAGATCTGCCGTAAAGGCCGGAGCAGGGACCGATCAGACCCCTCCCCCCACAGTGCATCACAGCTATTGGGGGGGGCTCACTGAGGTCTCCATCCCCCTGGACTTAACTGATCTGGAGAAGGGCTGGCTGGGCCTCATATTTCTTTAAATTGAGCTATAAGGTGCACACACTAAAATCACTTAAAAGCACACACTTAAGCATACAGCTTGGTTAAGTTTTACCTATTTAACCACCGCCCACCTAGAATGAGAAGAGAGAACATTTTTAGACGTTTCCCTCAGGTTCCCCAGGGCAGCCAGTGGTCTGATCTCCATCACCATAACCCGGTTTTGCCTGTTTTAGAACCTCATACAAACGGAATCGTGCAGACGTATTCGTTCATCTCTGGCTCCCTTCGCTCACGCTGCTCACATTCAATGCCCAGTCCTCTTTCTCTTGCTGGGGAGAGTCCAGGCCTGGCTCCCTGTACCAGCTCCCTGAGCCGAGAAGCAGGGCCCTCGCCCACTGTGGCATCCCACTGCCTTGCCGACGGCAAATCGGGAGGGGTGTTGTTGAGCTCAAGCCAAAGGCAAAGGGCTTCTGGATTATCTGCTTTCAGGGCTCTCTTGCTACCAACGGCTGATCCCCGAGGCTGGTGCCCTGCTCACTGACCTGACCCTCATGCCCTGGAACATCTCAGTGCTGGTGTGGAAGGGCAGCACCGTGGTGGCGCTGACGCCTGGACAGTCCAGCAGCCCCAGGGTCAGGCTCTCCATGAAGGCGAAGGCCGACGCTTTGGATGTGCAGTAGTCGATGGCCCCGGGGATGGCAGACAGTGCCAGCACGGAGTTGAGGCACACGATGTGGCCGTTCTGCAGCTCCAGCATGCGTGGCAAGAAGGCCTTGGTGGTCTGAGGGGGTAGGGGGTATCAGTGCGGAGCAGCTTCCAACGTCCCGTCCACTCCCCCTCGCCCGGGGAGAACAGCCCGCCCTAGACACACTCGCTGGGCTCCCCTGTGGGACCCTGAACTCATGTTCCAGAAGGTCTGGTGCCTCCTGGGGGTGCTCATTCCTTTTAGCCGGCCACCTTGTCCTTGGACGACCCTGCCGGCCCGAGTCCAAGCCCTGGTGCGCGTCTGTCCCCTTCCAGCCCCTCCTGGAGCCCCACCCCCAGGCTCCCTGTCATGCCCAGGGCTGGCTCTGGCCCGGGACGGCCCTTACCCAGAACTGTCCCAATGTGTTGATGTGCTGGGACTTGAGGAGGGCGTCATCGTCACTGTCCATCAGGCTCTTCCCATGGACCACGGCGGCATTGTTCACCAGGATGGTGATGTCACCCACCTGCGGGGGACAAGGGGCTGTGGGGGGGCCATGAGGGTAGCCAGCCCCAAGGGGCCTGCCTATGTAGGTATGTGGACCTGTCCCCCTGCCACCCCACCAGCCATGGCGCTCACCTCTCTGAGCGCCAGTCGTGATTTGTGAGATGGGGACAGGGCCACAGCAGAGCTGTTCTGGGGAGTGGAAATAATTTTCGCCACATAACGTCCCTGGCACACAGCATATTTATAGTAAATGTGGTTATTGTTACATAAAAATAGTTGACACTACCACGTGCCAGCCACGTAACAGGGTGGCTTTTGCTGTCCTGAAGTTCACGGATACATATACTCAGTGCAAACGGGTGCCTGGGGTCAGGAGAGGGATATGCCCAGAGGGCAAAGGGACATTCACCAGGGTCTTGGAAAGAAACCCACAAGGTCCTCACGTCCAGGGGGACTATAGGTTACTACTCCTGTTACGCAGTCAGCCCTAACCCTGTCCTCTTGGTCCAGCTTCATGGGAGCGTCCCCAAAGGCGCCCTGCACAAAACTACTAGCAAGGCTCTCTCCCGGGTCACGTAAGGATGTTCTTGCCGCCCGGCCTTAGCCTGTGGTCGGCTGTGCTGAGGACAGACCCTCCCACGCTGCTCACCTTCTCCCGGACAGCTTTGGCCGTCTGGTACACCTCCTCCCGGTTGCCCACATCACAGATGAAATAGTGGCACTCGGTGCCCATCTGCTGAATCTCCTCCGTTGTCTCCTTCAGGCACTTCTCAGTACGGCCCCAGAGAACAATCTGGAAGGAGAGAACAACAGCACCGAATGAGTCAGTGGCCACTACGCAAGCCATAGGGATTCAGATTCCGTATGTAAATCATTTGTCTTGCGGCCAGGTGCGGTGGCTCACGCCTGTAATCCTAGAATTCTGGGGGACCCAGGCAGGTGGATTGCCTGAGCTCAGGAGCTCGAGACCAGCATGAGCCAGAGCGAGAACCCGTCTGTAAAAAATAGCCGGGCGTTGTGGCAGGTGCTGGTAGTCCTAGCTACTTGGGAGGCTGAGGAAAAAGGATGGTTGAGTCCAAGAGTTTAAGGTTGCTGTGAGCTATGTTGCCATGACACTCTACCCAGGGTGATTAGAGTGAGACTCTGTCTCAAGAAATAAAATAAAATAAAATAATTTGTCTTTAAATCACCGGCTTCCCTGACCTTACTCAAAGATAAAGTACACCAAGCAAAAATAACAATATACCTTTTTAAAGGGACAGGCCTACTCTTTATTAAACCAGTAGTTTCTCAGCCCACTTAGGATCAGCGGTTATTTTTTATTTATTTATTTTTTTTGAGACAGAGACTCAAGCTGTCACCCTGGATAGAGTGCTGTGGCATTCACAGCTCACAGCAACCTCCAATTCCTGGGCTCAAGCGAGTTTCCTGCCTCTGCCTCCCAAGTAGCTGGGACTACAGGCACCCGCCACAACACCCAGCCATTATTTGGTTGCAGCCATGATTATTGTTTGGTGGCCCGGGCTGGATTCGAACCTGCCAGCTCAGGTGTACATGGCTGGCGCCCTAGCCCATTGAGCCACAGGCGCCGAGCCAGGATCAGTGGTTATGTTATTTATAAGTCTTTCTTTTTTTTTAGAGACAGAGTCTCACTTTATCGCCCTCGGTAGAGTGCAGTGGTGTCACAGCTCACAGCAACCTCCAACTCCTGGGCTAAAGCGATTCTCTTGCCCCAGCCTCCCGAGTAGCTGGAACTACAGATGCCCGACACAACGCCTGGCTATTTTTTGGTTGCAGTTTGGCCAGGGCCAGGTTCCAACCCGCCACCCTCGGTATATGGGGCCGACTCCCTACCCACTGAGCCACAGACACTGCGCGTTTACAAGTCTTTCTTACATATTCCTTCCAGCAGGCCACCTCCTGCCAGCCCAACTCCAGTGACCCCCCAGAGCCATTTGTGTGCAGCTGCCCCTCATGCCCTTGGTTAGGAACCAGTGGCCTTCTCACCAGTTAGCTCTAGAGCCAGCTATTAGGGTGGACTGGGCAGTTCACAGAGGCCAGGAGAGCGTCCCCCTAGCTGTAGCCACTCCAGAAAAACAGCGGGGAGTCTCCTGAATAGCAGAAACTGATGCCTCACCCAGCAGGTAATAAATGTGGGCTCATTACGCCAGGAGGTGACCTTAGCAGGACCAATAAAGGTTTGGACAACTTTATGAATGGCCGGCTCATAAAAGGCTCAGAAGAGAGGCCCGGCTAATTTCCAACCTTGACCTACAGGAGCATAGCACATGTCCTCTTGACATGTCGGGCGGTGGGGGAGCAGAGAGGCTTCCGTTGGCAGAAGAGCCCCAGGTTGGATGACAGGGGAGACTGACTAGAAACTCTAACTAAGAATCAGTCCAACATTTATCAATTGGATAAATGTTACATCCAATTCCATCATATTTTCTTACGCTAAAAGCTACTAGTGAGAACAAAAAGGCTGCTATGGGAGGGCTGGGGCTGGACACTGCTCAGGACAATGGCAGAGAAAGGGAAAGGGCCAATGGGTTTCTATTTTTGTTTCTTTTCCTTCTTTAAAAAATTATCAGGCCGTGCATGGTAGCTCACGCCTACAAGCCTATCACTCTGGGAGGCCAGATGGGGGTACTGCTTGAGCTCAGGAGTTCGAGACCAGCCTGAAAAGGAATGAGACCCTGTCTGTACTAAAAATGGAAAAAGTAGCTGGGCATTGTGGCAGGCACCTGTAGTCCCAGCTACTCAGGAGGCTGAGGCAAGAGGATTGTGAGCTATGATGCCACAGTACTCTACCCAGGGAGACAGGATAAGACTGTCTCAAAAACAAAACAAAACAGGGTGGTGCCTGTGGCTCAGTCAGTAGGGCGCCGGCCCCTTATATGGAAGGTGGCGGGTTCAAACCCAGCCCCGGCCAAACTGCAACAAAAAAATAGCCAGGCGTTGTGGCGGGAGCCTATGGTCCCAGCTACTCGGGAGGCTGAGGCAACAGAATCGCCTAAGCCCAGGAGATGGAGGTTGCTGTGAGCTGTGTGACGCCACGGCACTATACCGAGGGCGATAGAGTGAGACTCTGTCTCTACAAAAACACAAAACAAAACAAAACAAAACAAAACGAAAAACCCTAGCATAGAAACCCCAATTTGTGAAACCAATAAAAGGGATAAAAGGGATAAATGTTACATCTAATTCCATCATATTTTCTTACTCTAAAAGCTACTCTTGGTAACGAAAAGGCTGCTATGGGAAGGCAAATATTTTAAACTGGGGGTTACAGATGGAAACCAATTGATTCCTGTTTTGCTGTTACATGGTACAGAGAAAAGTCCTACGGATGGAGAACTGCTGAGTGTAATGTTTATCAGCTGCTAAACGTGAACCTCAGAATTGTCACTTAAACAGAAAGTGGACAAGATGGGCTGAGCTGGGGGACACATAAATATTTGGGTGGCCTCCAGGGGATTTTTTTTTTTTTCTTTTTGAGACAGAGTCTCACTATGATACCCTTGGTAGAGTGCTATGGCATCACAGCTCACAGCAACCTCAAACTCTTGGGCTTAAGCGATTCTCTTGCCTCAGCTTCCCAAGTAGCGGGACTACAGGCGCCCACCACAATGCCTGGCTATTTTTGTTGTTGCTGTTGTTGCAGCTGTCATTGTTGTTTAACTGGCCTGGGCTGGGTTCGAACCTGCCAACCTCAGTACATGTGTCTGGCGCCGTAACCACTGTGCTACAGGTGCCAAGCCATGGATTTGATATATATATATATTTTTTTCTTTTTTTTTTAATAATTTTATTAAATCATAATTGTGTACATTGGTGCAATCATAGGGCAGAATGTGCTTCATATACAATCAGAAACATTTTGATTGTACTGTGAGAGATAGCCCTCATAGCATTTTCTTAATCA